>JAJEKB010001243.1:5213-34261 GCA_022393335.1 Macrotrachela quadricornifera | reverse complement strand
AAAAAAGAATTATTAATTAATTAGAAATGAAATAGTTAATACAAGTCATCAAAATGATCTATCACGTTCATCTTGTACTCCAGCAGAACAATCAGTAAAAAAATTTTTAATTTTTTTTGTTTCTATTTTGTTTCTATTTTAAAGTTTATTCGTAATGGTTCACAACGTTCAAGTACAAATTCTAATTGGAATGTACTTGTAAGAATTGTTTATATATCTTATTGTTATTATTTTTAAAATGTTAGTTATATATATTTCTATAGACTAAAGATCGTGAATTTGCTAAATTAAAAGCATTAATATTTGAAAAAGATAATGAAATTATTGCTGTAACAACATCACATAAAAATGCTCTTTTACAGGTTTCAAAAAAAAAACAAAAGAAAAATTTTTAATATAATTTCATTATTTAATAGATGGAAGATCGAATGGAACGTGAACGAAAAGTATGGAATGAACATAAAGAACTTTTATTAGCCGGTGAACGTGCAAAATTTGAAGAAGAAAAAACTCGTCTTTTAAAAGATTTACAACAACAATTAAATATTGAACGTGAACGTTGTCAACATTTAGAAAAAAAATTATATGATGCACAAATGGTATCTATATATATATATATATAATTTTAATTTATTTTATAAATTTTCTCTTCATTATAGCAATCAAGTGAAGCTAAATTAATGTTAAAAGAAAGTGGTCGTGAACGTATTAATGCTGTTTATGGTACTAAAGAACAATGTCGAAAAGAATTTCAAGATGAAATAACTCGATTACGTAATCAATTTCAATTAGTATGTGTTTAAATAGAAACTTTATAAATCAATTATTATGAATAGATGTGTTTTATATAGAAATTCTCGTTTATTAAAATTGAATTAATTGTATTTTAGAAACGAGATCAAATTCATTTATACAATATAGAATAAAAATGATTGTATTGATTTTGTTTACTATCTAAATATTAAAATAAATATTAACAAAATCATTGAAATTAAACATAATATTTAAACATTCTTCATATTGTTAAATAAATATTTATGAATATTACTGTTATCGAGATTCTTCAATAAAGAATATCATTACCCTTTTTTTTTTTGAAAATCTACTAAATAATTATTTAAAATAGGAAAAAGATGCTGAATTTACTCGTATACAACAACGTGTTCGTGAATTAGAAGAAACATTAGATCAAGTATCAACTGAAAATGCTGATGCATCTGTTAATCAACATGAATTATTTCTTAATTTGGAAACATCTGAAAAAACTTGTGTTCGAACAATAAATGATTCAATTAAAAAATTACTTATGGCTATGGATAGTCCATCACATGTTTATGCAACAATTCCGTATAAAAAAAAAAACGATTTTTTTTCTTAATTATCTTTTTTTCTCTTTGTAGACATATTTCATCATTTACATATGATCGAGAATCTATTATTGAACGATTACCAACTCGAAGTGTACTTGTATGTGATTTAATCTTCTAAATATATTTTAAATAATATTTTTATTTTTATAAATAGAAATTACTTCAAGATACAGTTGAAGATATTCGTAATTATATTATTGAACAAAGAGTACAAATTGAAACAAAAACAAAATTTTTAAAAAAATCAAAAGTATTAAGAAATAAAATAAAGTTAAAAAAGAATGTTTTGTTTTTCGTCTTCTCTTAGACATCAGATTATTCAAATCGAACATATGATGATAATCAACAACCACAACAACAACAACAACAATCTATCATAAGAAATTCACATTCAAAACATAGAAAAGTATTAGAAAAAAAGTATAATTTCATTTTATTTATTATTTATTTAATTAGGATAATGATCGTCTATCACAAACATATGAAAATCGTTCTCATAATAATTCATATAATCCATTTCAATTATCAACACAACAAAATGATACTATTGATAATCTTGTACAAAAATTAGAAGATCATATTGCAACTGAACTCGATCGGTATGTTAATTTATTATTTATTTTACCAAAAAAAAAATTTTTTTTTTAGTTTAACTAAACAAAGAATTACATTAAATAATTCAAATTATCATGATGAACGATCAACATCATATAATGTTGAACCACCTAAAAAAGTTTTATTTAAAATTATTTTATAAAAATTTTTATTTATATTTCTTTCTCAAGGTTAAATTCGAATCAATTTCAAATAATACAAGTGGTGAAGCAAATCAAGATTCACTTATTCGACATTTACAAAATCGTATTAGTGATTTAAGAGATGATAATATGCGTTTACGTGATAATCAACAATCAAAATCAATGTTATCATCTTATAATGAAGTAAAAATTTTTTTCAATTAAATAAGTAATAAAAAAAATGTAAATATTTTTATTTAGAATGATAATCAACATTCATTTACATCGATGCGTTCACGTAATTATCCAACAACGCAATAAGATATAATATTCAATTTATATTCAAAAAATAAAAGAAATTATTCAATTGTTTTTTTTTTTCTTCTTTTAATCGAGTGTGTGATACGCTATGATTTGATATATGTTTGTTTAGTAGAAAAAGTCAACAGTTAAAAACAAAAAATAAAAAATAGATATTATTTCTATAAATATTGTTCGAAATTGAACGCGTCTCTTCTTTTTATATTAATTTTCTTTAGACCGCCATTGAAGAAAAATATTATCTTTAATTCTAGTTTAATTTATAATAATGAAAATAGTTTGGTCTGTTAATGAGCTTATCTTTATTCCATTTCTATTTTGGTGCAATAATTTATTGTTTATATTTCACAAATAAGGTTTCTCTTCTCTTTCAAATTTTTTTGTCAGACGATTATATAATTTGATGGTATAAGAGTCTGTATGATACATATATCAGTTTGCCTTATCGAGGGATATCGCTCATTGATTTCTTGAAGTTTTAAGCATTTCTCCATATAGTTGAAGATCATATATGTATTGTGCAGCATTAAAAATTGAAACCATATTTAAGTAATCTGTAATACAGTTGTAGAGCAAAGTATTGAACTCATCAATAGAGAATGATTTATGAAAAGAATTCTTCGAAATCAAAAATTACGAGTTAGTTCCAATCTTATTAATAACACTTCTACTCTTGTTGTTCATCAGCCCAAGGAACATTCAAAATACTTAGTTTCCTGATGTTTCATTGATTTTCTTCTGTATGCTATGAGAAACAAAACGAAAATTTCTGAATGTTTCTTAGACTGATGAACAGCAAATGGAAATGTTATTGATAAGATTGAAACTAACTCGTAATTTAGAAAAAATTCGATATTTCACTGACAATGGTGCGAGGGAATGAATCCTTTTCAGATTTTTTATGTCTCATCAAGGACTATTAGTGATCAAAAAGATGGACTCTAAAACTCTTGAACACCTAAATATTTTTCCTCATGAGTCATATCAAAGAACAAAAAAGATCATCGATGGCTAAATTTAGACTAGTTGAAGCGTGTTTTAATTATGTTCCTCATTTCTTCTTATATCACTTGTTAGGAGCACATAGGAGCTATATGGTGATAAATTCAAGGGAAAAACAGCGTTCAGTGATTTTGTGATTTAAAATGATTTTTACAAGTTAAAATTAGATGATGTAATTTAAAGTAATACTTTCATTTAAGAACTTTTTTGAGAGTTATCGATAACATTTATGTCTAATTTTTCAGTTCAGTGATCACGTCATTGATAGAATAACGAATTGGCACAGGAAAAATACCCGACGATTTGATTTCTAATAATTTCTGTCAACAAAAATTAGTTTTCATCTATTTATCGCAAATCAATAGATCAAGAATTAAGAAAAATCATAAGTAATTATTAAAAATCTAGAGGATCAACTAAGAATATTGAAACGGTCAAAAATCAAAGAAATTAACAGAAACTGAAGTTTTCGATTTTAATCTTATCGCCAGTAATTTTTAATAATTCCTAGTGGTCTCTAATGGCTTTTGATTATTTGCAATAATCACATGTAAGAATAAATCTGAAAGAAATCCTGTTTTAATCGTTTATAATAAATTCAGGTACAAGTAGGAGGACTCTGTCATTGTATTTCGTATTTTTCGTTCGATCAGTTTTCGCTTTCCCGCTGTTGTAGTTGCATTATCAATAAAAATAAAATTGCCAAGACAACTATTAAATTTCACAGGTAGCCAACTAATATTATTCAAAGAAGTTGATTGGTTATTTAGACTATCAAGATAAGACGAGGTTCTACTCACCGTAACAGGATGACGATAGGATGAGTATCAGAAAGTAGAGAGCACGACGTGTTTCATATCTCATTTGCATATGAGTTTTGCTCTGAATGAATTATTCTTCTGCTTTACGTTTTATATACTTCAATTTTGACAAAAAGAAATCAATCGACAAATATCATCTGAATCTTTTAACATACATTATACGTTAATGGTTAATGAAAATAAACGAGGCAAACAATTTAAGTTGAAAAGAAGTCAACTAATAATGGAAGGATTAGATATATTTGGATCCAATTAAAATTCTCACAACCTAACTGACAAATTCAATACATGAGCTGCTTTCAAGGGATTTAAAATTTGCAAAATTTAAAATTCGCTGTTTCCCTCCTCCAATATGAGGATTCGTTTTGATCAACCTAGAGCTGTGCAATTAGAAATAAGTGATTGTTCATTGTTGTTATTCATTTTGATAATGTAATACTGTAATAAATTATGTATATTATAGTGAAGGATTTAGAAGTCTTTGTTAATTGTGAGATTCTGTATCATACTCATTTCATCGACTATATCCCAGATGCAACGGAACAATGTCTGCCAAATAAAGTGAGTTTGTACATATAAATATCTTACCATATAAGATCATCTTATTACAAGAATGAACATCAAAAGATGAAATGCCAATGAACTATTTTATTTTTATAAGAATAAACAATGATGATTAATAATAAAGCGAAAAGTAGGAAGAACAAACAAGAAGGGTTAGCAAAGATGATGAAGAATACAAACCAGTGATCAGAGGAAACACGCATGATAATATATGGATAGGTTGGTAGCAGAGAGTAAAATTGATTGACGCTAACATTAAACTCAACAGATTTTTCAGAGATGCATTATGTACAAGAATTTGATCGAATTAAATGACTATAGAAAATATTCTAAGATGAAAAGATCTTTGAAAGATGAAGAAGTTTCAACTTATATAGACTCAGTCGCGCAGTAATAAGTTCCTCGTCTTCTAGGTAAAATCGCATCAACATTGCCATATTATACTATAAAGGATATATAATGAGAAAAAAACTTTGTATTATCATGAAAGATAAGGATTACATTTTATTTAGTAAATTTATATTACTCAGTCGAGGTTATTCACCTCAATAACTACTTTTCCCGTTACTTTGCGAGACAATACCCTATCATAAGCATCGAGCGCGTCTGTAAATTTGTACGTAGAGTCAATCACAGCTTTAAAAGCGTTTTCTTCAACTAATTGTGCCATAGCTACCATTCGCGAATTAACTATATCGAGAGCCTCGAATGTATGTCTACGAGGTACACCTCCAAGGTATACAGGTACAACCATCGCGCTCAATAATTGTAAGATTCTCTTGGTGGCTGTCCACACCGTAGAACCTAAAAAGGAAATAGAATGTAATTTATAATTAATGAGGACTTACCAAATTCGACTACACCAATAGTACAGAATAAACCTAAGGGAGTCAAGTAAGAAGGTGAGTTGGAATAAAGTGCATGATCAATGCCGACAGTATCCAGAATTACATCAAATGGACGTGAACTATAGTGCTCTCGAAGAAAATCTGGCAGATAGTGTGATGTATAATCAATGACCTTAGAATGAAATAAATATGTTTATTTTTAGAAACAAAATTCCAAAGAAAGAAAAATAATACCTCGTCTGCGCCTAAATTTCGAATAATATCGCTCTTTGCTGGAGAACATGTTGCTACTACCAGACCCGTGGATCCAACAATTGTGCGGGCTAGTTGAATTGCCATTACACCAACGGCACCAGATCCACCATTAATGAATACCTTATCTCCCTTCTTCAACTTGGCCTTTTCAACTAAAAAACAATATGCTGTAGTTCCTAAAAATGCGAGAAGTATAAGAGAATCCATTAGACGAAAGAAGTAATGATGAACAATACCAGTGACTGGAAAGCATGCGGCCTCCTTGAGCGAGATATTACTGGGCACCTTTACCATATGATCATGTTTGACAAGAATATACTCACGTAGCACTCCTTCCCGAATATCTCGCAATCCCGTAGGACCGATTCCAAACACTCGATCACCTGACAAGTAATAATGGGAAAATCAAAAACACAAAATGTAATTGGTTAAGATAACCTGTATTAAATTCTTTTACATTTGCTCCGCGTAGATCACAGACGATTCCACTAAAATCTATTTCTGGCACGCCAGGCTTGCCCATGAATGCACCCACAGGATCAAATAATCCGTATTGTCCCATGAGTCGATATGTTATCGCTGAATTTAATGACACATGACTGACTTGTACAAGCACTTCATCATCTGAGCACGTGGTAGGAATGGGCACCTCAACCATTGTTAATATATCTCGAGGACTTCCAGATTTGGTAAATTGCCATTGCTTCATCATCTGACTATGACTGATGGATGCCATGTTTAGTGTTGAAGGTACAAAGTATAAATAGGAACAAGATTATGCTTTTCTCGTGGTCTTGCTGAAAAAATTAAACGCACTTAGTTACAATATCATTTTTTGTGTCAAATGCACACCCAGATCTATAAGAAAAAACATGAAACATACAAATATAAAGTATGGGAAATCGAAATCGAATTAATAAATAAAGGAAAATTCAAAGATATTTATAATATTTAAATTTGTAGTGTCCATTCTCTCTATCAAGGAGACGCTAACAGTGTGTAATAACTTTCTCATTGTAAAGCGTTTTATATATGAAAAAAGAAAAACAAAATTTGTGAATTAATTCATATTCAACATAGATTGTTTCTCAAAGCTCAAAATAATGAAAATTATCTGGGCTGAGTTTAAACACAAACTGGTCAGTAGAGCTATGAATTTTTTAAATTTTAATTACGTTACAACTTTGAAAGCAATGATGATAGTAAGCATCACACTGTAATACAAAGCAACAAAGTTTATATTAAGTCTCTAGTAATGGAAGAGAAAGGAAAAGAAAACTCGTACTTTTGACTATCGAGCAATGTGCAACCGTCTACTGCTGATGTTATCGACATCATTTTTTAACATGTTTTTAACATCAAACAAGCATTTTTGATAGTTGAGAAAAAAAGAGATAAAATTATAGCATTTTACTTGGATAAACCAAAAGAACAAATTATTTCAAATTTAAAGCGATAATTTTGTCTGTTTTTTTCCTCATTTATCTAAAATGCTTGTTTGATGTTAAAAGCATGTTACAAAATGATGTCAATAATATCAGTAGTAGACGGTTGCATGCTGCTCGATAGTCAACAGTACGAGTCGGTGTCTATCGTGTAAAGCGTAATGCAAGAGAAAAATATCTGAGATATGCTTTTTCTCTTGCGTTCGATGAATATCTTTCTTTTTCCTTTCTCTTTTTGTTCTCTTTCTCTTTCGCTGTAAAAGGTCCATTGAAAAATCTTTTATTTTTATCGTTTTGTTTATCTTTCTCTATTTCTTTCTTGATCGCAAAAAATCTGTCACAGTCTTGATAAATTAATCTTAACCAAATTCCTGGTTTAAAGACGGTATTATCCTTAGAAACAAAGACTTGTGTATCACTGCCTGACGAGTATACGCATTTGATGAAGACCATCTGTCTACTATTTTTAAGAATTTTTGCTTTTATTTCCTTGATTCGCTCATTTTCTTCCTCTTTACTACGTTCTACAAGTAAATGGGCAAAGGCATATCAGGATCTGAGAAGAAAATAAAAAACAGATGAAACAAGTAACGTTCGTCTCTTCGACTCACTTGACCCTCGACCGAATCATGAAAAGTTGTAATGTCTCTCTCTACTCTATTTTTCATTTTCATTCTCTACATAACACGAAGCAGAAACACGTGTATCATTTAAGATTTTTATACTATTCTAAAACTATCATTACAGAATAAAATTCAATTAGGTAGCGCTCAACCTGTGGATTTTTTTACCCTTTTCTCAAAGAAATATTACATCGCTGCATTTAAGTAAA
Organism: Macrotrachela quadricornifera; assembly: GCA_022393335.1. Taxonomy (NCBI): domain Eukaryota; kingdom Metazoa; phylum Rotifera; class Eurotatoria; order Philodinida; family Philodinidae; genus Macrotrachela; species Macrotrachela quadricornifera. The sequence continues at coordinate 26,066 of JAJEKB010001243.1, read as the reverse complement.
CTTTGTCCGATCGTGTTAGATATTTCAACTTTTGATTCCATATAGAATCATAAGAATATAAAACTCTTTCAATTACTTCTCAGTTTATTAAACGGAAATGTTGCTTAAAGAACACATCATTTTTTAGGCTTAGCTCCTTAGTATGATCCCGATCATTTAATAGTAACAACATTGGTTTAAACTGCTAAGAATCAATTTACAACTGATTCATGTGAGTCTATACTAAAGCAAAATTTTCGCGGTAAATTATGGGAACGGCTAGTCGTTCGTCGACGCCCCTAAGGGGCGCCACTCACGGCTAGCTGTTCCATGCATCAAACTTTATAGAGTAGCGAAGCTTTCCCTTGTAACTACTTAATTCTGCCATTGTTGGCTTCTCTCAAAATGCTCACTGATTTTCCTTAGAATAGGTAACTAAAATACACTATTCTCCCCAAACTTCAGGCACCGAAACCATTTACCTATTCTTTGGTAACCCAGTATTCCGCTCAATTCCGATTACGATTGCAGCTTCGAGACAATGCGTTCCATAAAACTCTTATAATTCTTTAAATCTTCTTTGAAACACAAATTTTGTAGCTGTTAGATAGAACGGCTAGTTGTTCATCTGCGCCACTCAGGGCTAGCCGTTCCATGTATCAAACTTTTTTCTCAACTGACAATTATTTTTCTACAATTCAGCTTTCTAGTTTTATAGGAAAATAATATAACAGCAAGTAAAGTCGATTTAGGCCCTCCACGTCAATTACCTTTGATCAAATTTTATAAAAAAAATTCTTTTTGTAAAAAAATTTGTCCTTTGTGTAAAAACATTAATCTCAAAAAAGTTTTAAAAAACTGGCATCACCAATCTATTCCTCGACCCAGGTTACTTTGGTCAAACTTTGTAAAAAATTATTATTTTCTTTAAAAAAGCCTTTTATGACATAAAAAATTCATTTGGAAATTTTAAAAAATTAATATGCCACTCATTTCCTCGATTTCGAAAGCCTTTGGTCAAACGTACGCCGTCAAGTTGACCTTGAAGTTGCGATCCTTCGATCGATTTTTCTACGAACAGGTTTTTTTGACCTTTGATCCCGACGACAAACCAGCAAGCAAACTGTTTTTTTCATATGACCTTCCCATCGGTCGAGAGAATATCTTTTGTGAAAAACTATTAATCATAATCACAAAAAAAATTTGAAAAACTAATGTCAGATTCGAATTCCTCAACCTCAACATCATTTGCGTCAAACAAATATATTTTAGATCGGGCCTGCGACCAGCCACACACACAAAAACTCATTTTAGTTTTTTCCTATCGTCGTCCCCTCAGTGGAAGGAATAAACGCTTCTAACGAGATTAATACTACTATATACCTCCATTGATCACTCCAGGTATAACCAGCATAAGCAATGGTGTTCAACACACACCATGGTGAAAACCTTAATTCGCCAAAAATTGCTTGTTTCCCACAATAAATACCAGACCTCACCAATTCCTAACATGATTTGATCAATTCAGATACCACCACAATAAGCAATAGTGTTCATCATACACCATGCTGAAAACCATAATTCGTGAAAAAACACTTTTTTTCGATGAAAAATATCAAACCTCACCAATTCCTAACTTCCATTGATCAATTCAGGTACCACCACAACCAACAATGGTGTTGATCAAGCATCATACCCCGATGCCAAAAAACCTTTCTCGAAAGGTTAATTTTTAATTTTTGTGGTCTTTTAGTTTTTTTTAACTCGATGTTATTTTGACCCCTGGCACAAACACACACACACAAACGCATTTCACTTTTTTCCGTATCGCCCTCCCTTCAGTCAAGGGAAAAACCCTTTTGTTAGGAAAAAAAATTATTTGGAAAAATTCAAAAACTAATAGTACTATTCGATTCCCAGATCCCAAAAAGCTTCGGTCTGACACTAAGCGTCAAGTTAAGCTTGAAGTGTGGTCTTTGAGTGATTTTTCTAATAACATGTTTTTTTGACCTTTGACCCCGACAACAAGCAAACTATTTTTCTTCATATGACCCTCCCTTCAGTCGAGGGAAAAATAGTTGAAAAGCCTCGTTTTATATGGTTTGATGCGACTTCATCTCCTCTTTTTAATAATGAAAATCGCAGCGCTATATGCCAAATCGTTGTCAAGTTATTCAAAAAATACCCTTTGTGTTTATCTTTGAAATGACTATTAAGCCTTGGAATAGTAATACCTGTATATCTCCTTCTAGAAGGCTCAGACAACCGAACCCTTTGGGCTTTTTAAATAAGTCACTGATGTCGATTGTTTGAATATAGGCACGGTCAAGCAGCGATTTGACAGTTGGGCAGGTCCCCTCGTAAATAGAGTTCTGACATGGTTAAGATAAGCTGCATAGAAATTCACTTTTTGAGAGTGTATGTTTAGTGCTTGATCTTCGAGATCGTACAAACAGAAATATTAAACCATCTGATAAATCTTTTTAACAAGGACGAAATCGGTCATGGTAGCTATGTCTCATCACTGCTTCTGATATTTCTCTGCCATTACAATACCTTCTTTAGAAGTTATTGTAACAGTGAAGAACTTTATTTTTAGTGCTTGATTTTCGTAATCATACAAACATAGAAGAAATAAACCATCTGATGAGTCCCTTTAGCAAGGAAGAAACCGGTCACGGTAGCTATGTCTCAGTTTTTCGGAAGAAAAACAAAGCGGGGAAATAAAGTGATGCGCACTGTAATTTAACAGTTTGTTAAAACTTTGGTGATCTTGATTTCTCTGGATTCGAGAGTTTTTTTTTACATAAAAAAAGGCGAGTTTTTTTTCTCAAGATAAGCAAAAAAAAAGTTTCCAGCATGTTACAGAATGACTGTGTGATAAATGTCGCACTTCTTTCCTTCACAGAGCAATGAACTGAGATGAAATAGGGTTTCACACTGACAAGGTGAGAGAAACCAAACGATGTTTTTGAAGCGACAGTGTCTAGCCTTGTGTGACTATAGCAATAGTACGAAATCTACTTCAGAAGTATAATTCTTTATAAAGTTTGTGTCTACCACAATCAAAGGACATAAAAATATAAACAAAATGTTACTACAAGGTTCAAATTTTAACAGCATGGGCAGCCAATTGATTACGCGATTCCAAATAAACGTATTCAATACGGAAGTGTTCATCCCATATATTTTGTAAAGCTATATTCGGTAGATCAGCATTGTTACTGTTCATAGTTATTGTGACTTGCTTGATACGTGGATCCATGACGATGTCTCTCAAATATCTTCCGTTTGATGGTTCACAAGAATCATCGTGTAAAATTTGTTTCCAACAATCAAACGTGTAAACGCCCGATGATTCTGCTTCCGTTGCACCAAGAACGCACCAACCGAATGGAGCTGTAAGCACACCAGGTGCCAAGCTGGCAGCTCCACAAATGGCTGATGCGACTCCTGCACCAGTTCCCACACCAGTGATTGAGGCCATTGCCGCTCCTTGAACCACACCAGTTCCTACTGCACCAACTTTCGCGGCGGCAAACGAACCCATCATTGCGCTAGCAGCTCCTCCCACTGCTGATGCTGCAGTCACTGTTGTTACAGTTGGGCCTTTTGTAATTGCTGTATTAATAACTCCAAGTACTGCACCACTAATCGCACCAGCGGCAGCGCCCGTTGCAAGTACACCATTGACTGCTGGAATAGCAACGACGGCTCCAGCTAAAACAACCATTTCAGAACAGACGATTTCTGGCAATTGTTGTGAATAAAATTGGTGAAGAAATCAATTACGTAAACAAAATATATGTTCACTATCTGAAATATGAAAAATAAAAAAAAGAAAGTATTAATGTAATATGTTCAATGAAAGGCGATTAACTGCTGTACCAGAAAATTTTAGGGAAAAAATGTTTGAAGAAAAACACAAAATTTTCATTTATTCAAGTGTGGCACATCAGAAAGTCTGTTTGTATTATAATCACACTATGTAAAATAACAAGTGATGTCTGACTAGCTTTTTACTTTAACAGCGTGAGCAAATAATCGATTATTAGGAACCAAAGAAACGTATTCAATACGAAATTGTTCATCCCATAAATTTTTTAAAATAAAATTCGGTAGATCGTCATCGTTGTTGCTCGTTGTCACTTGTTTTACACGTGGATCTAAGACAACGTCTCTCAATAATCTTCCATTTGATGGTTCAGGTGACTCATCATGCAAAACCGCTTTCCAACAATCAAATGTGTAGATACCAGACAATTGTTCTTCGTCTGCACCAAGAATGGTCCAACCAATTGGGCCTGTAAGAACACCAGCTGCAATAGACGTCATTGCGCTAGCGGAAGCTGCACCGGTGGCTGCACCTGAAACAATCCGTAAAAATTCTAGACAGTGTACCCCTTATTTCAGCTCTTTCTTCATAAAAATTCCTGATGCTTCTATTCTGTGGACCACGCGTCAAAAATACACTTAGAAAAGAAAAGAAGCGGAAATCATCACAACTATAGCTAACGGATAACTTACCCCCAACAGCACCTGCCACTGCAGCAGTACCCGCACCTGCTGCACCTGCTCCAACCATTGCACCACCAGCTGCACCTACTGCTGCTGATGCTCCCACTGCTGTTGCTGCACTCACTGCTGTTGCTCCTGTAGCTGCTCCAGCAGCAGTACCAACCACGCCAATACCTCCCACTCCTACGCCAGTGTTTATAGCGGCAGATGCACCGGCTGCAAATGCAGGACCAGCAGCTCCCCCAGTAGCAGCAATAACGATCACACCTCCTACTAAAGCAACCATTTTTTGGAAACCAATTGAATTATTGTAAAATATCTGAAAAAATCAAGTGCATCCCCATACAATACACAAATATATACGAGTGCTTTGTAAGAGAAAAAAAAGTAAACTATATTCTTACCGTTCACTTTTAATACGCACACTCTCTTTTATTATTTAAAAGTTTTCTGAAATCTGTCGATTCAAATGAAATGCACCTATTACAGCAATAGCTTCTGCTTTTATACAAAATTTTTTATCAGCTTTGCAAAAAAATCCTAAACATAATCCCTCAACCGTCAGGTTTTTTCCTTGTTCTTTTATCTCAAACATCGAAATGACGATACAGAACTCATAGAGTTTACGTCTTTTTTCTCGTTCTGTGTATACTTTCATGTTATGAATCATATGTTGATTCTTTTATTTTTATTTTCGTACGTAATCGCAATATGACTAAATGAAAGCTATAAAATAAAAGTTGGAAGTTTCTTTAAGTAAAGACAACGCTCGTAACAGAACTTATTTTCTCACTGAAAAACGTGTGTACAAGAGCTTTTCTATCACAAAACGTAATGTTCACTACGAGAAGTATCCGTAAAATAACACTGAGGTATCATCATTTTATGAAGTTTTCTACGTGCCTTACATACTCAGCTAATGTGGCAACAGTTAAGCTTGAATGCTACGACAAATGCTACCCTGTCGGATTGTTCCGCATATAAAATCAAATTCAACCGAATTTTTCTAATAAAATGCATCTGAAGTAATAGCGAGTCATGAATGTCGTTAAAAAAAAGTTCCAAAATATGCGGCGAGTCGTACGAGTATAGGTTTGTTGACGTATTTAGAATCAGCATCGAGAGTCGTCCTTATTATACATCAGACGATTTTAATCAATTTTGTACAAATAATCGTGGTAGAAAATGTGGTAAAGATTTTTATGATTTATATCCGGACACTTAAGTAGCTGAAAAATCATTTTCAACTGAGCGTTGTACTGGGAAATCAGCTGATTGCACTGTGATTGATTTAGCTAGTTTTTTTAATGAAAAATACTACAAATTAACAAACACAGTTAAAGATGCCAGCTCTAGTCTTATTCGTTCTGAAAAATCCTGTCGATTAGATCTTCATCAATGGGGTCCACGGTTTGACTCAAACCCAAAGAGACCATATTTTCAAGATCATGAGAAAGCATTATACGATATCCGACGGCAATAATTTCATCTGGAAAAACTCTACTCAAAAGCCACCGCCTATTTTGATATATGAGTGAAACAATTGATAGCCCACAAGTTTCTTTCTACATGCACATTCTTATCTCTGCTTAGTGCATGATGAAAGTACGTTTCGTTCAGTAGAAGTGTCTACAAAACGCTGTTTATTTGATGATCAAGCACCATTTTTCTCAAAAGGACGAGAAAGATCCATAATGATCAGTGATTTTTTAGTAATGCATTCATCAGGTCCTTCCTTCACATTAGACAAAAGAGAATACAATAGATCATTACAGGAATTTCATGAATTACTCAATTTCAACGTTTGTTCAAGCTAATACAATTTAAAGAATCGTTTAAAAATCACAAAATTGAGATTATTGTAGACAATGCTAGGATCCATACAGCAAAAGCTTATTCATTATTTGATTTCGGGAGATCTACCATCGAAACGCGCTGTCAAATTGATAGAATAGAATATTTTGATCAGCAAGGTGCAAGGTGTATTTCAGATTGCTTTTTTAAAACAAGTCTCCATAAAGGTTTAAGTAATGAGCTAATCGAAATTAGCAAAGAACTCAATGTTAAATTACCTCCGGGTTTAAAACTTTAACGATTATGAGATATTTTATCTCATCATCCAGCACTTAAAATTGTACGTTTGATTGAATAAGTTTCCTATCTTTCTATACCCTATTTTTAGATATCACGTTTGGAACAGCTGGTCGATAGATATAACATTAAGATACGCTTCTATCCGAAGTTTCACTCGGACTTGGACGCTATCGAAGGTATATGGTGCCATCAAAAGCAATTTATTAGGAAAGAGACGGATCAAACCTATCACACAATCCTGAAACTTACTTTTGAATCTCATGAAGTTTTTGCTAACAAGCAGATTAGTTTAAAACTCTTTCGTCGGTTTTGGCGATCTTTAGAGACCTATTCTAACGGACAGCGTTATCAAGAAATATAAAAGATGTATTTCAACAACTTATGCAGTGGAATAATCGAAGCCCATAGAAAAATAATAAACACGAACCTCAATAATGATAATTAAACATATTTCTTCATTTTTTGTTGCTGTTTATCTCCATTATAGGATTACTATTTCTTATGAAGAATATTTTTTCCAGAAGAAAATGTTAGATAATTGACTAGGGTACTTCGTCGAAGTAAAAGTAGTAAGTTTCTTGAGGAACTTTGCTAATGAAAATGTATTTCTTAAAAAATTGAACAAATGAAGTAGAAAATGACGGGTGATTTCCTTAATACTGATAAAGCTTACTAAAACAATCCTATTTGTTTTTCATCAAAGAATATTTTCGGAAAACTAAAGCTATACTTTTGAAGCACAACATCTGGCGGTTCGAATGGTGTATGAAGTTCATTTATACCTTGAGACGCACAAAACTAGATAGTTTTGGAAAAAAACCACGACATATTAGTTTTCACCTTTTGCCTCTCTACATGTGGTGAATATAATTTTACTAAGATTTCTCAAGAATAAGCCAGAAGCAGGTGTAGTCGATGCAATTTTTATAATTTCAATGAACTAAAAACTTTCTCAAAATTGAATAAACATTGATTTTTTTTTACTAAAAACTCTTCGAAAAAAATTCCTCTATAGAGATTTTTACTCAGCTCGACTTGCTCTATTCGACCATTTATAAAAAAAATTACTCGAATTTTGCATTCTCCGCACCTTACCACACTTATATATCATTTATAATTGAATAAAAAGAAGAACGCGAGCGAACAACATTTATCACCAAGATATGATGGCATACCAATGAAGTTTAAAATAATAACAAAAATAAAATGAAAATTTTTGAGTGTTATCCGTAAGATTTACTCGAACTTTTAACTCAGAACAGATCGAACAAGCAGTATACGAAACTAAGAAAAGTTTAATCCTCGAGTACTTGACTGTTTTTCAGGAAACAATCATTTATCCTTTTCTTATCTATGTTCATGTATATATATATTGGAAATTTGATATCTCATGACTAAAAGTACGAGGAAATGAACGCTTTTTGCGGCTTTTTATATCTCATCCAGGTCTACTTATGACCAAAAGATAAGTTCTAAAATGCTTGAGCACCTAAATATATTTTCTTACTTTTAAGTAGCCTATTATTCGAACATTAGAACATTAGTAATTATCGGTTGTGCAATGATTACCAACATATACCGTCACAAATCATCATCGAAAGTGCAAGAAACCTTTAACATTTCTTATGATTCAAATAGAGAATAATGAGTGATGGTGCTAATGGATTGATACAAGTAGCTATTTTTAATGAAACATGTTTATAATATAGCAAAGTTATTTCTTCTTGCAATTTTTTTGTTTTTAATTTAGTTAATTTTAAATTATCTTGTATGAAGATGCTAAGATGAATAGGACAAAGAAGAAAAAAAAGTAAATAATTTAAATTAGAGTTTTTGACGAAGTGAATCAAGCAATGCTTGATTTTCTATAACATCAGGATTATCAGATCCAAATGCTTGACGACTAATATTGACTGCTTGTGTAGCATGATCTATTGCTTCTTGGAGTCGATTTAATCCATCTAAAGTTACAGCTATATTAAAGTGAGTAGTGGCTAAATATGGATGTTTTGGTGAAAAAATTTTTGTTTCAATATCAAGTGTCTTTTGATAATATTCAATTGCAGAAGCATAATCTCCTTGTAAACGATATATGTCAGCAATATTATTGTATGTAGTAGCAACTAATTCATGAGTAGATGGAAGATGTTCAAGTTCAAGTTTTAAAGCATGTTGATATTTCTCTAATGCTTCTGTATACTTTTCTTGATCACGTAATACTATACCTATATTATTATATCGACTAGCAATTTCCGTATAATCAGGTTTCGATGCTTGAAGATCAATATTAAGTGCATGTTGATGATATTTTAAAGCTTGATTAAGATCACCTTGTTTTCGAAAAATAACTGCTAAATTTGAATATGAATTAGAAAGAGAAGGATCATTTGATGGTAAATATGTTAAATATAATGGAATTGATTTTTCATAATGAATACGTGCTTGATTTAAATCACTTTTTTCATTATAAAGAAAACCAAGTTGATGATGAATATGAGCAACTAATTTCGAATCTTTACTTGATGTTATTTCAAGCATTATCGTATATAATTCGATAGCTTTATTAAAATCTCCAATTTTTAATTTAAAATTACTTACACGACTTAGAATTGTTGAACCTTGACATGTATTTTGTAAATATTCATTATAATATATTAATTCTTGATTTTTATTATTAATTTCTGTTAAATTTATTTCCCATAGATTATCATCAAGTTTTTTTATATCATCAATCATAAATATTGTATGAAATAAGAGAAGATTATTTGTATTTTCATTTGAATTCAATTGAATACATGAATGAACTTTCATTTGAAAAATAATTCCAATTGGATAATTATTATTACGAGAACGAATAGCAAAATCTAATGTACTTTGTCGATCACTATTTGTTATAAGAAAAGTATCAAAAGAAATAATAGATTTATTATTTTGAGATATTTTTTCAAATTGACTTTTTAACATACTTTGTCCATAATAAACAATTGATGAAGATTCTTGATTTATTTTAGAATATATTTGTTGAATAAGATCATGTATAAAAAATGACATTTTAAATATAATTTCAATATTTTCTGTTCGAAATGCTTTATTTAATATTGAATAAATAAAATTTTGACGTGTATACCATAAAATAGATAGCGAAGGATTATAATTTCGATCAAATTCATTTATTAAATGTAATATATCAGTATTATCAATATATTGTTTACGACAAAATTCAATAAAATTTTTTTTATTATTTTGATTAATTTCTATTGTTGACAATAATTCATTTAATAAATGAAAAAATGTAAATGATGAATCAAGTTCTTGTAAAGAATTAAAAGATAATGTTGGAATAATATTAAATACTGTTAATGATCGATCTGTTTGATAAACATCTTGTTTAAGTGTATCATAAATTGATTCAATTTGAGTAAAACAACCTTTTATTTTTCGATTATTTTTATTAATTTGTTGATTATAAAGTAAATAAATTGAATTAATTGAAGATAAATTTTCAAGATCATTTAATTGTTTTTCATTAAGATTATCAGATAAAATTATAAAAATTTTTTCATCTTGAATTTTATTTAAAAAATTAAAACATTGATCGATATTAGTAAAAATTTTAACATTACTAACAATTTGTCGCAGTTGAGTTTTATTATTATTCGCTGTATTAATATTAGAATTTAACCAAACAATAAGAAAATTTTCGATATTATTAATGTTATTACTATTCAAATCTTCTTGTATAGAAGTATTTGAATCCTTCGATGGTTTATCACCCATGATGAAAATTTCTTCCAAAAACAGAACTTTTTTTCTCTTCTTTAAATATAAAGCACAAAATAAACAGACAATATTTTCTGGTTGTCAAAACATTTCTTTCTCATACGTCATTTTATTTTTTGATTATATGGTTTTTGAAAACAAATGAAAGGAATGGTTATCGTTAGACGTCATTTCTTTCATTTTTATGATTTTTTTACTGAGAAATTTGAGAGTACAAGCATTACATCGATCAGTTCTGAAGATGATTGGTTGAAACATTTTTTCTTTATCGGTACACATAAAAGAAAATGGAGAGCACATTTTTCTAATGTGAATTATTGAGAAAAGAAAAGAAGGAATTTCAATCTTATAATTAAAATACATATGATGACGCTATTTAATGTTTTTTAAAGTGTTTAAAGCAACTTAATGGATTGATTTATGAAATTTTTGTATTAGTTATTCATTGCACAATTATTTTCATTCAGGAATTTATAATCTATTTTGGTTATTTTTACAAGCAATTCAAAATATGACTTACATTTTTGTATAGATTATGATAGATTTTAAATAATTATCCTCAATATCGAATTTGGATAACTATTAGTTAACTCATTGAAAGAGATGAACGTTAAACGTATATGATACTTATGTAATACAATAGTAAATGTAACAATAACAAAAAAAATATCTTGTTGATAAAGTATTTTATTTTATTCAATGGTTGTCATTAGCTGTATGTTATATTTGTTGATTCTAGAAGTGATTCATCATATGTCATCAGGAATGAATTGACATTTTTGGTATTTCCGCTCTATTAATAATTATTATTCAAAGCTTTTCTTATAAATTCTTCATCTACAAAACTAAAAAGATGATTGTTGATAATTATAACTTACTCTTTCTCTATTTGTCAACCTATTTTTTCTTGCGTTTATATCATCTGTTCAGCAAAACTTCAACGAACAACTATCTCTAAGATACTCACATTTTCAGCTTATACTATTCTACCATCGTCACTTCTGTATAATAACATTGGATACAATTAGATTTTTTTAGCTCAATAATTCATATTCTATCCCAGCACTTTAGATTGATGTAATAGAAAAATGATGCACATTGGAGTTTATGTGGAAGACGAGTTAAAAGTGTTGAAGTGTATGGAGTAAACGTTTGTACTCACCATCTTCTCCGTCCACAAACGTGACAGATACTTTAGTAAAACTTTCTCTATTATAGACTATGGCACATTTACCTGCAAAACGGGTATATAATGCAGAATTAGTACGGAAATATGAATGAGTTTCAAATACCAGTCATGCGTCCTCTTTTTATATTCACTGTGATAGTATGTAGTAATTCATAAACTAAGAACATATGTTGTGTTGATGAATTCCTGCATTTACAATATTAGAATGTTCATCGTGTTTCACATGTGGTTCCTGTAAAGATTATACTGATAACTCTTTTCTGCCATTGTATTTGTTTAATTGCTACAACAACAGCAACACCGGTTTTTCTTACTGTTCTTTTATCATTCATTTGTTACGAATCACCTTTTTTTTTATGATGATCACCTCATCAGTATTAAAGTACATCACATAGCAATTACAATCAGCCTTGGAGAATTAAATGTAGGATAATTATCAATTTTTTATGAGAATTATGTTATTTAACTATGGAAAAACCATGAAGGTCACTGTTTAAAAAATACTATATTGTCGACTTGTACGATTCATGATATAATACTTCGCATTATAACCCTTTGATGACCGAATTGTTTTTTAATCGAAAAAACATATTTCAACCTTTTATTTTATTTTAGCTCAAAATGACTACATAAAAATGTTATGATAATCAAAAAACAATTTTTTTTCGTCTTTTATATAAAATGGCAATTTGCATGTGAAACATTCGATGTTGGATCGAAAGTTTGCTTCCTTGGTTCTACAATAAGCGCTTCTTCTTTTTCTTTTCACAAGTAAATACATGTCATTGTCAAAATTAAGGACAAGTTTTTGTGATGCTACTATAGACTTCTTTTCAGAAGGAGACCTTCCACAACTTATTCATTCACTACTAGAGCAGAGAGACTTTATCAGTAAAACCATATAATTCAAGTATGTTGATTTATCTTGAGCTAATTGGTTATAACGAATGAATGAGTTGAAAATAGATGCATTTAAAAAATAAATAAATATTCGTAGCAAGTTCCTTTTAGACTTGCAATCAAGATTGTAACATGATATTCTTTGGCTAACGGTAAGCCTTTTTTTCTATTGTTTCAATTTAATGTATTTTTCTTTTCTTTACTTGTACTATCATTTATATATATATATAATAGCAGTCCAAGATATGAATGATTTAAAAGTTATATCAACCAAGAGATTATAGCAATGGAAGAAAAGGACTTGCATAATATTTTTTTTGTATTTTGATAAAAGTTGATATCTTTGAATCAACCTTGCGACACTTGTACATATCAACAAAACTTGCTGATAATACTTTATATAGAAATAAGAGTATTAATAAAATAGTTGGATTATATAAAATTATTTCACACAAGTGATTTTTGGAACACGCTACATATTGTTTCGAATGTAACAATAATTGGCAAAAAAAAGACTTTTCATTTCTATCGCAATTCTTTACTGCATTCACTGTCTAAATAAAATAATATTTACGAAATCGTCCTAATCATAAAAGCATACTGTTATTATAGATTCCCTTGTCTTCTTTCAATCATTTGTCTATTTGTACAACTACTCGATGATTCTATAAATAAATCAAAATCATGACTTTATAATAATATGTATCAAGTTATGAAACTGCTAATATTTACCTAGTTGTAATCTTGGTAAAACTGTTGCCATATCTTGAAAATTTTTGTTGATGAATTTTACATCATCAACTAGAACAAATGAATACTTCAAAGTTTTAAAATTACTTAGGGAAATTTTTCAAGTCTTATATAGAATCTTGTAGTTCTACCTCTATAAACATTTAGTAAACAGTCTTATGTATGTAATTCAAAATTTCTGTCACTACTTTATTTTTTGTGTCTCATTTAGCTGACACTACCATATAAAAAAAGACAATTTTGTACATAAAATTGTATCTTGGGATAAGATTTAGATAGAAAGCATCCAGTATAGTGATCTGCATGGTTGATTTTGTTTTGATCATAATCACGATCGTGAATGCTACATTGAGAGTGAGGGGTCAGGGAGAGTGATATTTTCTTTTTCGTACAATTTCATTTCAGTATTTTCACTTTTCGAAAGTTTTTCGTCGAACCAAAGTTAGCAAAATCCCTGGTGAGAAACTACAGGGATATTATTTGTTTGGGACTTATTTTGAATTATTTATTGAGAGTATATAATACATTTTAACTACGCCAAAAAAGAGCCATAGCTCAAAAGTTTCAACTCTCATCATCAGTTGGTTGACTGTACTGACTATTGTTTTGGCCCTGTTCTTCATCTAGGTACTTATCTTCAGTCTAATCCTTCCATTTGATGATAAGATTTATAAAAGCATTATATAGAAAAATTCTTAAAAAATAAATCTTGGTAGTTCCTGTTACTGATTTCGCTCTGGATTTCAGTTTGGAGAAGGATACTTCAGACTTGATTAATATTGAATTTAAAGCAATTCTTGAATACTTGTTTATTTTTTATGCATACAGTTGATGAATGTCATTTTTCTTGGTCTAGTTGTCTAAATGTAGTTTAGAGTGGTATGATTTTCGAGATGATTCACTTAAATACATAGAAGACATAATTATAGTCTTTATTTTCGATTAGATGTACCTTTTTTCTTGTAGCCGCGCTTTCGGACCTATCAACTTCTACAGATGCCATAATACTAATACACTTTGTAATGATAAGCTACAGGTCAAGATATTCAGAAGAGCAACCACTTCATATTTCTAACTTTCATCGTGTATTTTTATAGCGGACAATACCGAGTACTTTTAGTGTAAATGAGATGGATATTCAAAAACTTGGAAGTTTTGAGTATTTTTTATGTGACGCACAGATATTCCAGTGATCTCTCCAATAGATATTCATAGCAATAAACTTGCGGATTATGTGGGAACTTGGTGTATCATGTGACTACCCATACAGTATATAACTTTACATTATTCGTTTGATCACACTGCACAAAATGCGGTTGAGGGCGAAAATAGGCTTTGGACACCAGCCAGTATCAGAATGGTGGCAGAAGTGGTTTCAAGATACCTCACAGCATGATGGTTAAGGTATAAACTGTTTCAACAGAGAGCATAGCATAAGACTCCGTCCAAGAACGTTTTTGGACATATTGGAAAATGTTAGGATCAGGTCAGACACTCCAGGACCACATTACGCTAATTTACGTTATCCTTGAATTTGCAAAGTATATCATTTTAGCTTCATTGGCGAAGTTTCTCTGCTACAGCGATAAATGAATAAATCGTGGAAGACCTCGTTCTAAAAATAAGTCTAAACTAGCATCACGAAAAACCGTCCCCATTTTGAAAATGAAATACATTTGCGTGTGAAAAGAAAAAGAAAATTTGCTTATTGTAGAACCAAGGAAGCAAACTTTCGATCCAACATCTAGTGCTTTACTTGCAAATTGCTATTTTGTTTAAAAGATGGAAAATAATGTTTTTCTTGATTAGCATAACGTTTTCATATAGCCATTTTGAGTTAGAATAAAATAAAAAGGTTGAAAAATACCTTTTTTCTATTAAAAAAACCGGTCTTCAAAGTGTTAAAAATAGAAAGGACTTTGAGCATATTTTACAACATCCAAGATCGGTAACTGATAGATAATGATAAGGCTACTCCTTTCTAATTTATCCTAAATGATATGTTGAATTTCCTGTGACAACGCCAGGTACTTCAGTTAGTTGTCTAATAAACTATTGCGAATAACAGATACAAACAAAAAACGATTAAACTTCTTCGTAACATTGATGTTAAATTGTTAGAAGATTTCGTGACAGAAATAAATAACTTCATTGAACACGTATTTCATTGTTGTCTATGACAGTTTTTGAGTTTAAACGTGCTTAGTCTTTATTCTGGCAAGCCGAACAATCATTAAATATCGTGAACATCAGAGATTTACAGGACTTTCAATTATCTTTATATGACTCTTCTTATATCACGTTCTGTTGTTAAACGGTCTTCAATACCCTCTAAAACATTCTACTTCCTTTCAAGTTTTTTTGTAAAGCAAATGCATTCTAAAAGGTTCGGAGACTTCATGTGATTTGAAAACGCCTTTCTTGATTTTTTTTGCTTTGAGATGCATATATTTTGATTATGGTTTTAGCAATAAAGGTATATTCAATGTAAGATTTCTCCTTCATTCATTCAACCGTTCTTTTCTTATTTTAAATCAAAATTTGTCGAACATACACTATAATATTCACGGTTACAATAAAAATAGCGTCATTGATTTGAACTATTACTTAATTGTTGGCAGTGTGTTATTTGACAAATTACAAAAAATATTTTAATCTTGCTTCGATCAAAATACATAACTTTTTTTCATTCGTTGCTCATGATGTCAATATTATAAATGATGAGAAATAAATGAATTAACATTCAATTTTATTTTTATTGGTATAATACATTTTGATGTCTAAACATCAAGCAAGTAAAAGGCAGACAGAAAAGATTTGTGGAAAAAATCGATGAAAAGTAAATATAGCTATCGACACATTAGAAGATCTTGAGTCTTCTATTTTGTCTCATCGTCCAAAAGTTACAAGGGAGCTTTCTATTATTTCCCTAAAAAAAACCAAAGTTCTTGGTGTTCTCAACGAAAAGTCCTAATTTGAATTGTTTTTTTCCAATACATCGTTAGTAAACGTATTTGTTTTGCTTACCCCCGCACTCACACGATGAAAAAGAATTGGATAATGTTTTCATGCAATAAAAGAAAACAATGGTTGGTTAGAAGAAAGTTCTTGAAACAATATAGACATCATACCCTAAAATTTTGGTGTGATCTATAACAGCACTACTTTTTATTAAGCATATGATATATCACTGAAGATATTTGTGTTCCATATAACTGCAATGTGGGATAATAGATTTTACCCCTATTTCTTTATATAAGATCATACTTTGTATTGAATTTATGATCGAATAAAGATACAGCATAAGAGTTTTATTTCGATGTGCTATAGATCACATTGAAATAAAACTCTTATGTCTTATCTTCATTTGGTCATATATTTAATGCAAAGTATAATAGTATAGAAACAAAGAGGGGAAACTACTTGTATCCGAAAATACAGATCACTTAAAATAAGTGATTCAGATTAAACATTTTTCTGTCAAAGTTATTTAGATTAGTTGCTTACGTTGAGAATTGGCTCGAATAGATAGAACTGATTCAAAATAAAATGTATTATCAGCGTAGTTATTTGTGTCTACCTACTTGGAATGAACACAATTGTGTACAAAGAAACAATTTACAGAAAAAAGGAAATTGAGAACATGTTTAGAATGGTTTTAGAAGCTTTTATGTCTGTTTCCAAAAGCACCTTCGCATCTTTGTGACAAGAAATATGTACTCAGACATAAAAGGAATATTTCATAAAACGTGTCTCATTACACGCTCTTCGAAATTTTTTTTTCAATTATGAATGAGATCTACCATGATAAGAACGTGTTAAAATTTCTAGAAAATAGTGTGCAAACGAAGCGAGGTATTAACTAATTGACGCCAGATTTTTACTGAGAATGTCATTATTTCAGAAAGAGTTCTTCATATGCAACAGCGTTGAATGTGCATCACATTAATTAGGCCCTGTAACTGTTGAAATAAATATTTTAAAGGAGAAAATGTAGCAGATTTCTTCACAGCACGCTTCAAAGAAGCACTTAAGTGACATCAAGACACACTTTGTAAGACAGAAAACATTTTTTTATTGACTGTTCTTTCCTATTAGCTTTTCATAGCTTGTCCAACTCTGGGCTGACATGCTGCTAAGACGATGGAAGCAAAATATTGTCTATAACAAGAAAAGCATATATATTAATATGTACATAAATGCTAAAAAAATCAAAAAAGTTTCAGAAGTCATTAAACGGCCCCACCTTCAGAAATGAACTTCATTATTTTGTCTTCCAATTTCAACATAAATTTCAGAGAGTGATAGCCTTGGCTAGAATAGATAATGATTAAAATATCTTCCTCAAATCTCAAAGGAATGCACAAGTTCCAGTCAATTCATTACCGGTTACGTGGGCACGGATTTCACAATGGGGACACCAGCTGATCAAGTCGGGGTGGATTTTATATTGTAGAGTGACCTTAGAGCTAGGTCGTAATAAAGTTCGATTTTTGAATTTCCCTTTGTTTGATTTTTATAAATACTTTCTCGACAAATGTTCAAATTCCAAGCACTAAGAAGAATAGGATATCTGGGCTTTTTATTGTTTTTTTTTATTTCGGTAAAAGAGGAATTCAAAAATCGGACTCTATTACCACCTAGCCCTACCTATCTGCTATACAATAAAAAAAAATAAGCTTTTCTCTATTGAGTCATTATTAAGAAATCGTTGCCCACGTAAACGGTATGGTCGAAAAAATTGATTTTGAGAAAAAATGAAAAAGAAACTCGAAAATGACTCGGAAAACATGATAGTGGGTCCAAATTTTCACTGATAAGTCCGTCAAAATCTGTTTATTTTTCGAAAAACCATAAATATTCTGAAAGAGGAGACTTCGCCACATCTTTCTATGACAAAAACTCAATTTCGATCTTTGTGAAACACGATCTGAAAGAGAGTGTTGAAGTGTTTAGGGGTAGAAATTTGGCCCCCCCCCCCCCCCCCCCCCCCCACAGACCGTGACCGACAGACTCGATGACCTTCGTCACAGATTGTGACCGACAGACTCGATAACCTTTGTCACAGACCGTGACCGACAGACTTGATGATCTTTTATCACAGACTGTGGCTGATGGGCAAAATTGGCGTCACCCTCATCCGAGGACACTGTAGTAACTCTTACTATTCTAGCATAGATTGTAATCTATAAAGGACTAAAGATCATCATAGACACGTATTTGGAGAAACTCTGGATATCTGGTTTACAATGCACGCAGTTTCATCGTGTTTCACATTTTTAATCCCGCAGGAATTGCGCTGAAAGCTTTTTCTGAGGGGGCCCTCTTTTGAAAAAAATCAACTTTGAAAGGGGATCTTTTAAACCATCTTTTGCTTCATTTATCTAAAAGGAGTCTTCTATTATGAAGGGTTCTTCTAATGTATCGAAGACTTTTTTGAATCGTACCGTTCTTTTGAAACTTATTCGACGACAAAATCTACCACATATATTGACTCTACAGTATTTGCACAGAAAAGTGCAACAAAGAAGTTGGAAAGAATAAGTATACAATAAGATACAAAGTCAGTTTTTTTGTTCGATTCTACGAATGTTATCAGCAAATTCTTTTTTGATTTTTACTCTTCCTAACAACATTTTCGAAAGAAAATAAGTATAATTTGTTCTTGAGTGATAACAAAAAACATTTTACGTAGCAAAAAAATCGGGACGAAGTGTGATATCGACTCTACATATAGATGATGTAGGCTTCCTTTATCTAAACAACAATCAACTACACATAATTTTACATTGGCGATTAATGAACTATTCAGCGGATTATGGATGGGCGAAAATCAAGAGAAGACATTCTTGCAACTTCGAAAATTTCTGGTTTAACTACAATCACAACAGGCAGTACTATCAATCCCCGCAAGCGAATTGCTCAGAATTATTCGTTAATATGGCTCGATGCCAGTATTGATCAAACAAATGAAGATTGCCAAAGATCGTTCGCAGAATTGAGAAACGTTGCGAATGACATTAATATATTTACTGACAGAGATACATGCATCGATTTTCTTACTGAAGTCGGTGATGTCAGAGCCTTCCTAATAGTAGAAGGTACAACTGGTCAACAAATATTACCTCTTATTCATGGTATTGCTCAGCTTGATAGCGTTTACGTATCCTGTAGTAATAAAAACCTACATGATTAATGGGGCAAAGAATGGATTAAGGTTAAAGGTGTATATACATCAATTACACCTATCTGTGAAGCATTGCAAACTGCTGTTAAACAATGCATGCAAAATTCTATTTCTATGAGCTTTATTCCGATAAGTGAAGGGAATTCTAGCCAAGATTTGAATCAACTGGAGCCAAACTTTATGTACACCCAAATACTCAAGGATATTCTTCTTAAAATGGAATATGACCAACAATCTATCAAAAACTTCACCGCTTACTGTCGCGTAGGTAAATACGGTTCATCAACGAATATTAATCGATTCGAGAATGAATACCTTGCTCAAACACCAATCTGGTGGTATACTTTCCCATCATTCATCTATCCTATGCTCAACGGTGCTCTCCGTCTGCTGGAGACAGACACTATTATTAATATGGGCTTCTTTATTCATGATCTTCATGAGCATATCACACGATTACATCAACAACAGATTATGAATTACAAAGGCAAGTCATTTACAGTTTACCGAGGACAAGGTTTCTCGACTCAAGACTTTGAGAAACTTCGTAAAACAAAAGGTGGACTTATATCTTTTAACAACTTCTTATCCACCAGCATAAAACTAGATGTTTCTCAGGAATTCTCTGAAATTGCAGCAACAAACACCGACACTGTCGGCATTCTCTTTCGAATGTGCATTAATCCTTCTATGTCATCAGCTCCATTCGCTGCCGTCGAAGAATTTAGTTGCTGCAAGACCGAAGAAGAAATCCTATTCTCTATGCACACCGTCTTTCGCATTGGTGAAATTACACAAATCAACAAAAACAAGTCACTATATCAAGTGAATCTTACACTGACATCAGATGATGATCAACAACTTCGAACATTAACGCAATACATACAAAAAAGTGCACATGGGACAGGATGGGAACAAATTGGTAGCTTGTTGCTTCATTTGAAAAAATTTAATAGAGCTGAAGAACTCTACACATTATTACTCGAACAGACATCCGATGAGAACGATAAAGCACTGTATTATAATAATCTTGGATCTGTTAAAGCTCATCAAAGTGATTATGACAAGGCCATCTGGTACTTTGAAAAGGGACTTAAAATCGTTCAAAAAATTCTTCCTACAAATCATCCTGATTTGGCTACTTCCTACAACAACATCGCTGCGGTGTATCAAAACATGGGAGAGTATTCTAAAGCACTTTCGTTTTACGAAAAAGTATTTGAAATTCGTGAAAAAACCCTTCCTGCAGATCATCCTGATTTGGCTACTTCCTACAACAACATCGCTGCAGTGTATTACAACATAGGAGAGTATTCTAAAGCACTTTCGTTTTACAAAAAAGCAGTCGAAATCCATCAAAAAACTCTTCCTACAAATCATCCTGATTTGGCTACTTCCTACAACAACAGCGGTGAGGTGTATCGAAACATGGGAGAGTATTCTAAAGCACTTTCGT
>JAJEKB010001242.1:0-21456 GCA_022393335.1 Macrotrachela quadricornifera | reverse complement strand
TTTTTTTTCTTCGGTCAAAAGGTTGTGTGTGATGTATCATATATTTTCTCGAGTTTCTCTTCGACCATCAATTATACAGAATGATGCTTCTCGCCAAAGCAACCAAGACGATAGAATTTGTCACAATCGGAACAAAAAGTTTTTACTTTCTTTGCGGTTGCATTACTTGCTTCTCTTGATTGTTGTTGCCTTATTTTCTCGTAGCAGCCAGCACAATGTCTTCGGACATCGCGAGAAGATTCTTCTCTCTTCCAGCTTGTGATGAGCAAGTTTGCGCTTGTTTTGACTTGTTGGCTGTTGTCTCGGCCCAGGCTTCAAATTTTCAAATGACATACTGAGCAGTAAAGATCTTGCAAGACTTTTATGAAACTTCAGGATGTCCTATTATTTGTTGAATACTTTTTCTTGTGAATTTCAAAGAATGAAAGAATAATGTAACGGATTTCTTCCTTGATCACAAAAGCATGACTCATGATGTGGTGATGGGAAGAAGAGGACGATGAATAATCGGTAGAAGATAATGCAATGATAACTAGGTGCATTTATTATAAGTAGATTCTCGAACAGACTCAATATTTCGAAGAAAACTGAATCGCGTTGAATGTGTTAATGGACTTTTCTTCACGTAGGATGTCTTAGGTCTGGATTCGAGTATATGCTAAAAATATTCGCCCAGCGACTGGCTCCAATCGAGATCATATTGGCTCCAAGTAGAACTCGACGAGCTGTACCGGCTCCAATATTTGGTTTCCTCTGGGCTCCCTCTAAAACCGGAACAAACTCTCAAAAACTACCAGAAAATGCTAAAAAACTCGATATATTTTAAAAAGTACCGTCGCGATTCGGTCCAGAGTGGCTCCAACAAAAACCAAATACACCAATCGATAGATCTCGACGAGCTCTATCTGCTCCACAAACTGGCTCCAACAAAACCAGTGATACCATTTGATAGATCTTGACGAGCTGAATCTATTTCGGACCTTATTCATCCCATTCGAGCAAGTTAACACTGAGAAAACTCCAAATCCCTTGCCTATGCTAATATATACCAAGAAGGATTTATGGAAATCCTTCTAAAAAACATTATGAGTTGGCTCCAATGAAACTAATGGTGGCTCCAGATAGATCTCGACGAGCTCTATCGAATGCATACCTTACCTGTCAATATGACGTAATTATTTGATTTAAAAACCTTAATTAGTCCTTTGTTGCTATCTCTCGTGGATACGGGTTATGAAAATCGAAGTTAATTCGTTCATGAATTGAGTGAAGCAGAAATGAAGATCGCTCGAAATGAATTTGGAATAATTGTATCGATTGTAGGTTTCATTTTTATTGTCGTGAAAAAGATGCGTGAAGCGTGACTAAAGACTATGATTAACTCTTTTGATCATATGATTATTGGATTGATCGTGATTGTAATTAAATACATAATGTGGTTAACCGGTGCGGTTTGTGAGAAGCGCTATTTTTTTTATGTAGATTGATCTAGATATTTTATTCACTGCGGAGTTTTAGTGTTTCGATTAATTATAAAAATAGAGTGTTGATGGTATTGGTCTTTGATAATAGATTACGTGTGAGTATGTGTTAAATGTTGGTTGATGTATTGTCTCATTTATTACACATTTGATGAATATAGATGATATGTTGGAAGCTATGAAATTGATTTCGTTGTTATTTCTTTATTTCAAATAGAGAAGATTAGAAAGAAAACAAGTTAATAGAAAGTAAAATTGTGACACATCCAAGACATCGTCTGCAATTGATTCAAATTGTTTGAATTTATTTGGATGTGTAAATTTTATATTTTTTTATAATATAATCGATTATTATGAAAACTATAAACATGATAGTCAAGAATATATACAACACAAAGTCATGCGTTATCCTCTCGAAAGTTGATTGTTTTGATCTAATAGCTGTTATTATATCTTTTATTGATTTGTCTGACTGTAGCTGATAGGCTTCCATGAGTGTTTGTGTCATGTTTTGTATTGGTAATAGAAATTGAAGTGGATTTCGAATGTTTAAAGCAAAATTAGGCGTCACAAGTACTAGGTGTGGCACATATGATGATGCGGTTAATTGAATATCTATACATGAAATTGTCTTGTCGCATGGTATACGTACAATTGTTGGTCCATTATTTGATACTGTTTCAGATAATCCGTTTGAAGTTGAATAAATTTGACAATAACGTGTTCCTAAAGTATTATAGAACAACCAAATATCGTTGGCAATATTAATCACATCTTGAACTGTATTTTGTGATCGACTAACATGACACAAACCAGTCGTTACCTGATTATCATTGAATAATTGAGATAGACACGATGATTTTGATAAGGAAGTGACAACTGGCATTTGTTGACATTGAACAAATGGTGACAATGTACATTCATTAACATCAAGCTAGTAGCTTCACATAATGACGGTATTATCGTATGAATTAATTCCAATCATTTTTAGAAGATTAGTATAAACATATTTATCACAATTGGTAGTAATTGACAAAAGAAATGAACGGTAAATGGTAAATGTTGACATGCTATCGATGGATGGTCGTAAGAATCACGTTGAAATGGCTGACATGGTTGAGAATATAATGAATTTTGTTTATTTATTGGAAAATAACATAATATGAATACGGATTGTCCTATAATTAATTGTGCAAAATTATCTAATGATTCTTGAACCTTTGAAATTATATATAACGTATTATTACTTGGCAAAATTGCTGCTAAAAATAATTCTAAATCAGTATTAGATAAATATTCAAAACCTATTTTATTTCTACTTACACGTTTAAGGATTTTTTTTCTTCTGCTCACGTTGCCGAAACAGGTCGGATATTTGAATTATCGTACAATTTTTATGATGCATGCAATAAATGATAGCCATCAGATCAGAGCAATTATCATAGCGCTTTGATTCGAATTGTTTCTATCTTTTTCTCACTAACGATAAAAAATTTGACTATGAAACTTGATATACCCTCTCTAATCCACTAAGCTGACGACAGCAAGCAACACACAGATGAAAATTAGCGATACCGACCAGATCAGAAAAGTATAAAAAGATGAATGAATAAAACTGCATGGAGTCGATAACAAGGCGAATTCACATGAGTGTTCAACGATTAGCTGTCAAATATGAAAAGCTTAAGGTATTTCTCCTTCATGTCTAACTTGATCATACTTAATGAGTTGAACACTCAACAGCTATATAAAAGAAATAGGTGAAAACATCAAGAACTTTCCTGGTGTCGACTCTTGACTCCGTCTTCAAAGATTTTCCAAAACTTTATTTCACCTTCAAGTAAACGAAGCACTAATCACTAGTTTTTGCATTAACAATTCACATAAAATTCAATAATTAAGTGAATAATCCAGAGAGGCCATTCAGATTTATCTAAAACAATTATTATTTTCAAGAGACCCAACATAAGCGAATCTCGGTAGCTTCTATGAACATTCTACCCCAAAACCGAAAAAAAAAACAACTACTCAGCGATTTTCTAATTAACGCTTCACTTGATTTTACGTAATATGTACATTCGATAAAGCTCGTCGAGATCTATCTGGAGCCACCATTAGTTTCTTGGAGCCAACTCATAATGATTTTTGGAAGCATTTTTCAAAAATTCTCACTATATATCGGTAGTAATATGGACTAATTAGCGATTTTCTAATTAATATTTCACTCGATTTTATCATGTAAGGTATGCATTCGATAGAGCTCGTCGAGATCTATCTGGAGCCACCATTAGTTTCATTGGAGCCAACTCATAATGTTTTTTAGAAGGATTTCCATAAATCCTTCTTGGTATATATTAGCATAGGCAAGGGATTTGGAGTTTTCTCAGTGTTAACTTGCTCGAATGGGATGAATAAGGTCCGAAATAGATTCAGCTCGTCAAGATCTATCAAATGGTATCATTGGTTTTGTTGGAGCCAGTTTGTGGAGCAGATAGAGCTCGTCGAGATCTATCGATTGGTGTATTTGGTTTTTGTTGGAGCCACTCTGGAGCGAATCACGACGGTACTTTTTAAAATATATCGAGTTTTTTAGCATTTTTTGGTGGTTTTTGAGATTTTTTTCCGGTTTTAGAGGGAGCCCAGAGGAAACCAAATATTGGAGCCGGTACAGCTCGTCGAGTTCTACTTGGAGCCAATATGATCTCGGTTGGAGCCAGTCGCTGGGCGAATATTTTTAGCATATACTCGAATCCAGACCTAAGTTATCCTACGTAAAAAGAATATATTTATATAATAATGTTTTTTCTCACTGTCATCAGGCGCTCTCTCTCATTCATTCACCACGCATAAGACTTGAAAGATCCAATACAATAGTGATTGGGTGAATATACATAAAGAAAAGAAAGACAGGCTAAATAACTTTTGAACATTAGTTGACCGATTTTTTCAAGATATAAAATTCATGTGTCTCTATCAAATTGGAAACAGAGCAGCTTTTATAATAACAAAATTAGTTTTCATATCAGAGTTGGTATATGAGTTTGATTTACTTTTCTCGCTATAGTAATTTATTTTATCATAGGTATCCTGTCTTATCATCATATCGACCACGATTATTCAAAGTCAAATATCTCAAGGTAAACATCTTGCTAATATCTGTCGTCTTTTTTTTCAGCTTGTCTATCACAATATCATATCTGGTCTTGGGAATAGTATTTTATAAAAGATCTAATTTATCTATTAATGGACAACGTATATATGCACTCAAAGTGAGCGAACGTTCTCTTATACATAACCTGTAAAATATAATATTCTGATACAGTTTAGCTATGTTCGATTAGTTTATTTGTTAGCCTGTCTGTAGGGCTAAGAGAGAGGACGAGAGTGAGAGTGTGTGTTTATATTGTAGACTTTATTCTCGAGGAAAAGTCCATTTAAAACAACAAAATGAATCCTCTCCCAAACAAGAAAAAAGAATGATTTATATATATGAGAAAAAGTAGGAAAAAATGTGATGGTATACCACATTTTTGGCACAACGCGTCATGTATCATACATCATGAATGATAAAAAGAAAAAGGAAAGAAGAAAAATGTGATCCTAAGTCATAGGTTTAATAACACGTGCACAAAAGAGAGTGATGACTTGAGTCATCGCTAACATTATTCAATGTTTTTTGCAAGTTTAACTGGTTGGACAACATATTTAAGACAATCAATGGACCAACAAAAAATTGCTGATATACAAATCGTAAGATCACTCTTATTTTCTGATGGTAACATAGAATCTGGAAATAAGTGAAGAATAAATTATTAAGAGACGATCCGCGAAAAAACCGAAGATACCGAAAACACGATGGTAAACGGATTTTGAATCTGACCCTATGGCAAGTTAGACCTTGGTGTACCATAGAATAATCCAAAGCTTCACGGTCTAAAGATTAACTCCTGCTTAGCTAGGGTGGGTAAACCTGAGACATTCTTCAAGCAGACCTCTAAAAAATGCTTAAAATTGACTTATTACTTATTATGAATTTTTTTCCTTGAAATTTTTCCACTGTTCAAATTGAGTCGTATACCAGGGCTCGAAAGGGGCCACTCTTTTCATGGTCCGACCCGGCCCAATATGGCCCGGAAATTCTCTAGGCCGCCCGACCCGACTTAAGTTTCGCTCAGCCCAGCCTGGCCCAGCCCGGTAAAATTTTCTGGCCCACCAGATCCGACCCGGGCCCAACAGAATTTTTTTGACGCGAATTTTTTCTCTCCACGAAGTATGTAGTTCGTTGCGATTATTACAAATGTAATTGTGGTAAAATATCCGGTATTATTTTGAGTGTAACTAGCGGAGATTATCGAACTCACAATAAAATTTTTGTGCATGAAAACTAATTACTTTTTGAATGAGGTACAAACATATTATCGGACTGTAAAAGTTCACAACACTCATTTTACGTCATGTGATATTTTTTGGTATTAGTTTTTTAATCAAGTTACCTCTAGTGGAAACTTAACCACCTTTTTGCTGAATATACATTTGTTTTTCTTCTATTCAGATAGCGAGCTAGCTGGTTGTTAACGGTGATTTATGAAAAAGGAAAAATCTTTTATATGTAAAGTGTAAAAATGAACTTACGAACATTATATATAGGTATTTGTTTGGCTCAAAGATTTTTCTACTATGCTCTAGCTCACTACATAGTAACACTCAACAAAGATTTTAACATATAAAATTCGAATAAGTTCACAAGGGATTTTCTTATCTTCAGAAAATATTCTAGCCTCTGTAAATTTATTCCTTAATCAAATTAGCACGTTTAAACAAACAAATTTAACCCACGTCTACGCGAACGCTATCGGTACGCGTGGTATCACGCTTTGAACGCCTAGTACGTGTGACATAACGCGTACGTCACGCATACCGAGCGTAACAAGCGTTCGCTGCGTGATGTCTCTCTCTTTTTGCTATTGGTTCGTTCTTATGAGCCAGTAAATAACAAAGGAAGTACTTTTATAAAATCGCTAACAGCAGCACATATCCTTTATTATTTTAATAAAAATTTCTCAATTCTACTAAGTTTTAAATTTTTTTATTATTTAAATTTATTTTATTTTTTATTTTTAGTTTTTACAATTAAAATTTTTTTCCTAATTCTACATTCAGTAATATTGCGTTACTATTATTTTTTTTCGATTAAAGAATTTTTTTTATTATTTAATTTGTTTTATTTTTAGATTAAAGAATTTCTAAATACTATTTTATTATTTAGTTTTTTTACTTTTAGGTTGATTACTTTTTAATTTTTTTTATTTTCAGGCTAGTTAATTTTTAATTTCTATTATTTTTAAGATAATTAATTTTTATTTTTTATTATTTTTAGGTTAATTAATTTTTATTTTTTTATTATTTGTAAAACTTTTATTATTTTAAATTTGTAAAATAAATAATTTCGTAAATTTCTATGTGTAACTTTGAATTTTTTGAATATTTTTTACGTTTTTTAAAGTATAAATAAACATGCAAGAGGAAAAAATATATTTTTTTGCAATAGTAACATTGAGAGAATGAAAATTGAACCAATAAGAGCATTTGTGACAAAGCGTACGAACGCTTCGTACGCCCTGTGGTACGCTACATATGTGACGCTAAGTACGCGTGACGGTCCCATTAACACAACGCTCCGTACGCGTCGCGTCACCTCTATGTTCTCGACGCGTACCAGTTATGCGTGATGTCACGCGTACCACGACGTTTTCGTCGACATGGGAAACCTCACACTTTCATCTGATGGTCTATTTTTGAGGTAGCGCTCCTATGGTTATTTTTTTCATAATGAATGTCAATTTTTCAAGATGAAGCTTCGCGTGTAGCCGAGAGATGCAACTACTTTGAGGAGTTGCTTGGATTTACTGTACTAGTGATTCTTCCTACATACTTCGAAAAAAAAAAACATTCATGAGTTCTTTATCAACAGCAAAAATTCCTTGAAATCTTGATAGTAAAATAAACATCAATTTTCACGTGCTTCAAATTTATTGACTAGAATAAGATTTAAATAAAAGGAATGCAATGACTGACATTTCCAATCATCAGAATGATAAATTAAAATTGATGAAAGTAACCATTATTACCAGTAAACTTTCAAATGCATCGAAATACGCGATCATTTCATCGTTCAAAATAAATCTGATTTATTTTTTGAGTCACAGGATTGAATCTTAAATATAGCTTCTATTATAAAATATTTTTGACGATTTCCAATAAATAAAATGAGTATATAATTGAGAAAAACTTAAAAAACAATACAACATGTCGTGACGGGCCGGCCCGGAAAAATGAATGGCCCGCCCGGCCCGATAAAATATTTCATTGGGCTGGCCCGGGTCGGCTTGGGCCGGGTCGGGCACCGAGCCGGGCATTGGGCCGGACGGCCCGTTTCGAGCCCTGTCATATACAAGTAGATAGAGCTTCATTCGCTCTACAAAACTGTATATATGATATCTCTCTTCAACTTGAATATAGAATCAAAAAGATTCAAATACAGTGATTTTCAATATTAAAAAGTTTGGTTATTCCTTAGTATTTTGACTCAGCATCTAGATCCGAAACCAATGACCTAAATATTGTTTATATCAGTTTGTAGCGCATCCAAATCTGCTTCGATTTGTGTGATAGACATTGTTTCAAAACGTTCCGAAGTTGAGATAGGTAGACTCAAACATTGCACTCTGACATCATGTTACTTATTTTACACAAAACGCATATGGATAGTGACTCTTTACGGATACGAAGAACATATATTCAGAGTGCTTTTATTAGACACTAACATATCAAATAGAATTATTATTAAAGTCCATCAGTTGTAAATTTCTTGAATGTGAATCATGTACTCTACTGTTTCGAATTTGATTTCTGTATAACTAACGGATCTAGTGAACCACCAGTTACACGCAGACTGGTTAGAACAGTTATTCATACTTTCATCGCTCACTTGCCACAGAAACGCTTATTCATGGATAAAATCATTCAAAACGTATATTTTACATATTAGTATAGTTATTGATCTTCAAAATTCGAATCATCTCGAACAAGCGTTACAAAACTCTAGATTTGAACTATACTTTACACATGTACACTCGTATAATGACTATAAGTGCAAGCTCAAGTCTTCATTTTTTTCTATCGAAGTTTCTGTCTTTGAAGCTGCATTGTGATATGTGACACGAAATCATCAGCAAGTTTTCGTTTTCTCTTGATAGTCTTCTAACATCATTATAGTATATAACCCTTCGATTTACGCCCTTGAAAAGCTTACAGATGTTATAAAGCCATATCGGACAAGAAGCAACCTTATTTGTTCTCATATAAGGATAAAGATAGTAGAAAGAGCAACTACAAAACAAAAGATGAAAATCAGAATGGTAGCATGATAATCTCGATCCGTTGGAGCAGAGATCGGACCAGTACAAGTACGCTAAGTAAAAGTACAAATACTTTTTACTTGACCAGCGTACTGTGTACTTGTGCTTAGCTATAATTTGCTTAAGTATATTGTACTCAGTACCAGTACTGAGTACAATTGTACTTCAGTAACTTGTACTCTAGTACCGGTACTGAGTACACATGTACTTAAGTACAACTTTATTTAGTTTTAATTAATAATTTTTGCTATTATTACCTAATATTTTCGTAGTCTAATGACATCTGTAGCAAAAAAAAATAGATGATGACATCATTAACATCATATTTTTTAGCCATTAATATTAAATTAATAGAATTTATGCTTTTGTGATTGACAATAAACAATAATAAATGGGAGAGTTAGAAACTTAAAAATATATTACTTAAAAACTGATTGGTGCATCGGACTCAACAAGAACTTCAGCTACTTGATTCTTTGTCATAACACTAGCAAATAACTTAAAGTGAACCAACGTTTTATTCTTGTAAATAAAATTTCTATAAAATCGTTATAAACATCAAATGGCTGGTGAACGATGGAAACAATATTTTGATTTTTCGTCTATAGACAAGAACAGAATCAATGGGCATTGTAAATTATGTGATCAAGATTATAAAGATAAGAGTGGGATTTTTAGTAATTTTCTCAAACATATGAAACGAAAACATTCACGTGACTATGAACAAATGTTTTCTAAACAAGTTGAAGGTTCATTACAAGATGTTATTCTTGAAGATAATGGTCAACAATCATCAGAATTAACATCATATAAATCTAAACAAAATCGAATAAATGTAGCTATTGTTAAATATTTGATTATTAAATGCAATTTGGCGCTAAACTTAGTTAAAAAATAATGCATTGCGTGATTTCTTAAAAGAATGTTCTATTAAATGGAATCCAATATCAGCTAAAAGATTGAAATATGATACAATTAGTTCATTTACAGAGAGGGTTAATAAAACTATTCTTGAAACATTGGGAGGTGTTGATTATGTGACACTAACAGTTGATGGATGGTCGGACAGAAAATGTCGATCATTTTTAGGTATAACCTGTCATTTAATTAATGAAAAAATGGAACCACAATCATATTTACTTGATTTTGTACGCTTAAAGTCTCCTCATACCGGTGAAAATATTCATGAAACAACAGAATGTGTTCTTGATCATTTTAATATTAAAGAAAAAGTTTATAAAATAGTAACTGATAATGCTTCTTCAGGGTACCCCCACCCCTCTTTTTTCATGGTTTTTAGATCTCAAGAACGGTAAGTCCGATCGAGCTGAAATTTTTACCACAAATAGAGGACCTAAATTAATGAGACACGTATTCGAGGAAAAAATTTTCAAAAGGGGTCCTCTTAAATTTTTTCGAAAATTAATGGTTTTCTAAAGGGTCTCATTGTGCCACCGGTTTTCCCCATCAAACTTCGTCCGATTGAG
Source organism: Macrotrachela quadricornifera (assembly GCA_022393335.1). Classification (NCBI taxonomy): domain Eukaryota; kingdom Metazoa; phylum Rotifera; class Eurotatoria; order Philodinida; family Philodinidae; genus Macrotrachela; species Macrotrachela quadricornifera. Next base: position 11,070 of record JAJEKB010001242.1, on the reverse strand, counting down.
CTGAAATTTTTTTTGAGATCACCTACACCTGTATCTCAGAGGTATTTTTCAGCGTTTTTCAAAAACTCGCTTTCTTTTTTTTTATAACAAAAATACGAAAACGATCTCGAAAAAACCGAGAAGTCGATCTCGAAAACCCCATAAACTCGAACGAAATGGTCGAAAACGAAAACGGCCGACTTTACATCTGGAGGATATATCCAAGTATCTCTGGTAAAAATTTCAGCTCGATCGGACAAAGTTAAGGTAGGGTTGATGGTGGCACAATCAAACTCTGTGGATGAAAAACTAGTTTTGAGAAAACTAAAAAATAAGTTTGGGAACACTCTGATTTTTTTTTCAACATTTTTATAAACAACTTTTCATGTAGAATCCACTGAGCACATTAAAAAATTTTTTTTGGTCATGACTTTGCGTGGACACCCGATAGCAATTGAATGGCAGGACCAATCGAGATCATTTAAACGACAATCGAGATACCAACACATGGTCTCTCTACAGCACATATAAACAAAAAAAAATTTTCCAAAAAGTTCGACAAAAAAAAAGAGGGAGGGGGGTACCCTTCAATGATCAAAGTATACAAGTTTGGTTTATCAGTTGATGATGAAAATGGTGGTGATGATGATGAAATCATATTATTATCAGACACAAACACAACTTCAAATGATTTTGATCGTAAGTAATTTACCTACATTTGAATAAATTTCGAAGGCAAAGTATATGTATAATTAGGTTGTTAAAATTCAACTTTTAATTATAGATAATTAAGCAATGCTTTCAAGCATTGAATTTTCAGCTTTAAAGAATTAAACACTGAAAATCCATTGGAAAATTTATTTATATTCTTCTCTATGAATTAATGTCAGTCGCATCTTTCTCTTCATTCCTGATCTATAACCTATAAATTATTAATTTAAACTTTTTTTTATTGTAGAAGATGTTGATATAAGTAATTTTCAATTCATCAACATTGAATATGAAGTTGATTTTAATGGTCATGATAATCCTTCAGATTTACGATTGTCGTGTTTCGCGCATACTTTACAATTATGTGTGCGAGATGGATTAAAAAACGCGTCTTATGTACCAAAATTACTTAGTAAATGCCAGGCTCTTGCTAAATATTCACATAAATCTAGTAAAATGGCCGACTTACTTGATCAATTGAATACATATATTCATAAAATGAATATTACTAGGTGGAACAGTGAATACATGTTGGTAAAGTCCATCGCATCAATTAGTAAAAATGACCTTGAAGCAATTACAGCATTAATGGACAATCCGATCAAATTTTCAAATAATGATTTTATTATATTAGGAGAATTAATTGATATTTTGGAACCTTTTTATGAAATATCTATTAAATGCTAATCAGATATGGCTGTCACAGCTAGTTTAGTTGTACCATCAATTGTACATTTAGTTAGTCATCTTCGTGATATTAAACAAGATGTTACATTTTGCTCAAAGCTTGTCCAACAGCTTCAAGGATCGATCAAAACTCGGTTTTCAAGTGTTATGGACCGGCTAAGTTTACTTGACGTTATTGATAATAGTCATTATGGTGATTCATTATATTTTACAGCTGTCGTTTTGGATCCGGCATTTAAATTCGTCTGGATTTGTGATTTACAGTTGCCTGTTCAAACAGAAAATTGTTTAAAACAAAACATAATACAGTTGATTATTGATGAAATGAACAAAGATTTAAAAACATCTGCAACTGATTCAAATAAAATGAATTTTTTATCATCATCATCATCATCATCATCAAGTTTAACATCTACACCAAAAACAAAACGTCGAAAATTATTCCACTATGATGATGATAACAGTGATGATTTGAATGAATCAACAGCGCTTGATCCAGCTGTCGAACTTGATGCATATTTAAATGATCCTATTCGACCAAAATTTGCCGATTATTGGTATCATTCACAATTGAATATTCTAAAGAAATTAGTTAAACGTATTTTTTCCGTTCAAGCTTCTTCAGCTCCCATTGAACGTGCTTTCTCGCACGCCGGCCTTATCTTTTCTTCAAAAAGAACAAATATGAGTGAACGATTATTTCGTGACTTAGTTTTTCTACGTGTTAATCAAAATTTATTATGAATGAATTGTATCATGTTTTTCACGTACATAACATGTTCTTGTTAATTTCCTTGTTAACTTTTTTGTTGACTTGTTATTTATTTTAATCTCTCCGATTTTGTTCGAAAAATTTATGTTTGTCAATTGACGATTTCTATTAAATTAATAAAATTTTCTCCAGTAAAACGTCGTCTATTATTTATTATTGAATACAGTTGCAAGGTTTAATATAAAATTATCTTAAAAGACTTGTACGAAAATAGCGCGATCATATAACAGCAAAACATTTGCTCATATAAGATAAAATATGACAAGATCATTTAATCTGTAGAATTGAGATATTGACTGTTATTTTACAAGATATTTGAAGAAACGTTCCATGCTTTTAAATTTTGTTTCTTAAGATACATCGATTAAATAGAGAATGCTTAGAAGAAAATGAACAGCAGACCCATGTGTTCAACTGCGGTCAAACTGCGGCGCAGTTGCGGCGCAACTGCGATCGCACTGTGACCCGTAATTGCGAAAAACTGCGGCGCAATTGCGCGCAACTGCGTCGCAGTTGCAGAATTTTCCGCAGTTACGCGCAATTGCGTCGCAGTTGCGGCGCAGTTTCAGCATTTACCGCAGTTACGCCACAATTGCGATAAAAAAATCGCATTTCTAACAGACGCCCAGTCAATATCAGCATTTTCTAAATAAATAAAAACCTAATAAATAATTCAATAAAATTTAATAATTTAATAAATTTAATAAAAATTAATAAAAATTAATAATTTAATAATCATTAATTAATTCATCATTTTATACAACATGGCATTGATTTCTTTTTGTAGAAAAAAAATGATGTATCTTTCTTATTGTAAAAAGTTAAAATGAGATAGAATGCGTGTGACAGTGCCTTTTATACCCCTATGCGAACGCAACTACGCCGCAGTTAAGCGCACTGCGGGTATTGTGTCGCAGTTGCGCGCAACTGCGACGCAGTTGTCAAAAAAGTGGTGACATGGAGAGGAACCAAAAGTTAAAAACCTTAAATTATCAGATCAGAAATAAAAAATCTTTGAAGTACATGATTTGTACTTAAAATACTGGTACTAAGTACAAATGTACTGTAGTACCGGTACTAAGTACATGAGTACTTAAGTAAAATGCACTGTAGTACCGGTACTTAGTACACGAGTACTTAAGTAAAAAGTATTTTAGTACCAGTACAAAGTACACTTGCTAAGTAAAGAGTATATGTACTTGTACTGCAACAAACGTACTGTGGACTCAAGATTTTTAAGTAAAAAGTACGAAAAGTACCAAGTATTGTACTAAGTATCCAATCTCTGCGTCGAATCCTAGTCCGACGGACTTTATCTATGACATTTACAAAACACAGTGATGGTTTAAATAATTTATAACGGAAGAATTTATTGAGAATTTGATATCTTCAGAATAACATGGTATCCACGTTTTCCATACGTTTATCTCGGACTAGCTATCACTAAAATATGAAGTCTAAATGGCTTAATGACTTCGAGTTATTCTCTTGTTAGTTAAGATTGGTAAACAATAACTTTAATTCTCACATTGAAATTTTGATAAAACATTTTAATAATAAATATTCACGATGATCATAATGTAAAATTTTCATTTTATTTAATTTTATTAAAATGATTTAATTGTTCTTGATAATTTTTCAATTTTATTAAATATATTTGTTATTTTAATCTATCTAAATTTATTGATAAAATTTCATAAATATATGACAAATATTTTCAAATAAATAATTAAATATTTGATTTTGATTTTAATTGATTAATTAAATTAATTATTTTAATAACATATCAAATCAATAATCTAAATATGATATTAAGAAATATCTTCAACTATAGTATTATTAAATATATCAGATGGTGAATTATCATCAATTTTAATTATAATTGTTGATGTAGAAGAATCAGATTCAATTTTAGGTATTCTAAAAGTAATAAAATCATAAATGAAAAGTGCAGAAAAAATTTCTTCAATACTTTTTTTGTATTGTTTTCCTTTTTTTCCCAGTGATGCTGTTGTTACAATATCTTTATAATCTATTAAAATAGTTTTCATAAAAAAAATATGATTAAAAATTGATCTAGTCTGTTGAAGTACAAATATGTCTATATTAAAGTTCCTTTAAATTTCAAACCATTTCTATTAATATATATTCATAACTATGTAATTTTTTCATTTGAAAATCATATAGTTTTATTCGAATATTAGATTGATCTAAAATAAATCGAAAAATATTTATTTCAGATTTTGTTTTAGCTTACTCAATGAAAATATTTCACAAAGTTTATCATGAATTTCTTCAAAATTCATATCAATATTAGTTAAATAACAGTTCATGAGTACCATCATCATTTGCAAAGAATAACTTTTTTCACTTTTCCAATTTCATCGATGACCAAATAACTACAATGAAATTTTTTTATCCTATCTAAAAAGTAAAATGTAGTTTCATATTCTATACTGGACAAATAGTTGTCGTTAGTTGTCAATAAAATAAAATGATAAATAACATCTATAAAAAGGATTTGATTTAATTAATAATAATATGAAATATATAAATGATCATCATCAAAAAGATATTTTTCATCTTTCTATTTTTCATTCAACATCTGCATTAATACGTTGAAAACAACAGATACATTCGATTGATTTTCTTTCTTTGAATATTGTTACTTTTTTTCATCATCAATTACCGATTATCTATCGATAAGTGTTGGAGATTTTTCAAAATTTATGTGATTAATTAAAAGAGTCAGAAATACTAAAAAAAAATTTTATTACAAATTTTCCACTATCTGTTCACTATGATTTACTTTCGACATAACAATAGGGAGTAATCTTCATCCTAAATAAGTAGAATTATCTACAGAAGATTGTCGTTAAGTAAGCTTGCATAGCAATGGAGAGTCAATGGGTATGTATCTCTAACAACAAGATTTCTACTATTTACTCTAATCTTATATCAAACTATGTTCTCTATCATTCTTTCCTATTGGTCTATTCTATATCTCTTTAAATGTATGAATTATTCGTTATTATATGAGGAAATATTGTCAATTTACTTTGAATCAAATGTTCAGCTATGATAAATTGTACGCCCTCTATTTGTATTGTTAATTTCAGCGAATATTTGGTACACTACGGAAAAATGAAAAAAATGGATTTTTCTAATGTTTTCTTTGTTCTTTTCACACAAAATGTTTTTAGTATATTTATTTAATCATTATTTTCTTTTATTAAAATAAAAAATGAACAAATAATTAATTAAAACTTTAGATCATCAATTTCGTCATATATATATATATATTTATGGATGATTTTGATCTTGATCTTGCTGATGAACTTTGTTCATCATTTTGCACACCATGTACAAGTCAAAATGCAAATCAATCATTATTAAGATCAAATCGTAAACGTACATCAACATTAAATCCTCCTGAAAATTCTATAGTAAAAAAAGTATGCTTATCTGATGTAACTAATAGATCTATTATTAATGAATATGATGAAATAAATACACTTGATGAATCAGCTCTTCAAATGCTTGTAAGATTATAAATAAACTAATTTATTTAATTAAATAATTATTATTATTTATTTCGAAAAAAAACAAATTAGTGTGAAGAATGGGAACCACGATCACAATTTCCATCTTTACTTGATCGAGTTGCTGGTCTACTTGAAAAATATCGAAATATTCAATGTTTACATGGTAAGAGAATTTTTGTAAATTTTATTTATATTATTTATTCTAAATAGATTGGCAAAGAAAATGTCTCGATTTACCTGCTCGTCGAAAAAATCAAAATCTTATTTATACTCTTCCAACAAGTGGTGGCAAAGTTTATATTAATAATTAATTTATAAAAATATCTATATAGCTTTTCTCTACTTTTTTTTATTTCTCTATAGACATTAGTTGCAGAAATTATGATGCTTAATTGTTTATTACATCGTCATCTTGATGCAATTTTTATTTTACCATTTGTAGCAGTTGTTCAAGAAAAAGTCATTTTAAATTATTATTCTATTTCATTTTTTATTTTTATTTTTTGTTATCTAGGTTCGAAGTCTTCAACCATTTGCTGATGAACTTGGTAAATAAAAAAAAATTTTTGTATTGTTAATCATTATATTTATAATTATATTAGGTTTTCACCTCGAAGAATATGCTGCAAGTAAAGGACGTTATCCACCAATAAAACGTCGAATGAAACGATCACTTTATGTGTGTACTATTGAAAAAGCTAATTCATTAATTAACAGTTTAATTGAAAATAATCGTATGTCTGATTTAGGTATTTTGGTTGTTGATGAGGTAGATTTTTAGATTGAAAATAAATAAAAAATTTTTTACTATTATTTTTTATAGTTACATATGATTGGTGAAGGACAACGAGGTGCTACACTTGAAAGTCTTCTTACTAAAGTACGCATGTATACACGTAAGTTGCATATGTAATAAATAAAACTATTAATAAAAATTAATTTATTTATTATCTAGCTCAACCACAAATTGTTGGTATGTCGGCAACATTAGCTAATATTAATGATTTATTAAAATTTCTCGATGCACATTTTTATGAAGAACGTTTTCGACCAGTAGGAAAATAAAATAATCGAAATTTTTTTGTTTTACACTTGTTTTGTTTTTTCTTTGATTCAACATAGGTTGAACTTGAAGAATATGTTAAAGTAAATGATATTGTATACAAAATTGATCGAAATAATATATATAATGATCAATTAATTGAGCATAGACAATTAGATTTTAAAGTTTGTTAAATAGTTTTTTTTTTGAAATAAAGAAAAAAGTATTTGAAATATTTAGTATACAAAACAACATTTATTAAATGATCCTGATCGACTTGTTGGGTTAGGTGAGTTAATGAAGATTTTTTTCATTTGGTTTTTCTTTGTCTTATTTCAATTAAATTATTTAGTTTCTGAAGTTATTCCAAATGATTCATGTCTAGTTTTTTGTGCATCAAAAATTAACTGTGAAAATGTTGCTCGATTAATTATTAGTTTTATGCCTGAGTAAGTTTTTTCTATTCTAGATTTATAAAAAAACAATCTTTTGTTTTTTTCCGTAGAAAATTACTTGAAGATAATCATGAAAAACGTTCGATTTTACTTGAAACATTAGTTGAAGTTAATGAAGGTGATTTATGTGATACACTTAAAAAAACAATTCCATATGGTGTTGCTTACCATCATAGTGGTTTAACAGGCGATGGTAAATACGAATTAATTTATTCAATGTTCTTCTTTAAGACTTTTGTTTATAAAGCACAATTCATAAGAAATGTTAAGACATAGGAGTAGAAATCTGAATCGTCTCTTTGTGACAGACATTATTAAGAAATTATTACAAATTCTAATAGATAACTTTAAAATGTTTCTCTCTTCATGATAGATCTTGGCAGACACCTCAGTAGCGTCTCTATTTCGGTATAGAATATGTCAGATATTTTAGTATTACTGCTAGCTTCCTATAGGGCATGATCGACATACTTGCTAGGTAAACATCTATTTCGAGATCAGTATAAAACAGGATTATATTAAAAGCAACAGTCGTTTACTCTTCTGTCACAAACATTTTAGTATGTTACGATTAAAGTTTTCATCATTAACATTCATTAATGATATTTTTTACTTCATTTTGATCTAGTTTTGAGTCTTGAAGAAACCAATCAGTTTGGAATTTATTCCTCATGCCGAACGCCTAATATGAGGATACATATATTCGAGAAAAAATTTTACATCAGGTTTTTGCTTTTTTTTCTACAAAATTCTGGCCTTTCAAAGGATCACATTGAGTCCGCTTACAACTTTCTTTTAACTTTGATCAATCGAGTTAAAACTGTTTTTTTAGAAGTACCTTATATTAAATCTCCAAGTTGGTTTTAAGCTTTTGAAAAAATCTCGTTTTTTTTATTTTGTATTGAAGAAATACATAAGATATGGATGAAAAATTGGGTTGCTGTCTTCGAGAACTCTATAAATCTATATAGGAAGATCAAAAACAAAAGCAGACGATTTTACCCCTAGAAACTACTTTCAAATATATGTGGTACAAACTTCAGTCCAATCGAACAAACTTAAAGGCAATCATAAGCATGACGTTTTTAAATACAGTTATTCTACAATAGTAAAGGATTTCGGGTTGAATGATGTTTTCAATTGCAAATGGTACTTGAAGTTATTATACTTAGTGTCTAATGTCAGCAGCTCTATCATACTTTACATTGTAATCCCACACTACTTGCACTAATAGCTGTTTTCATTAGAACGTCAATTAATTGAAGAAGCATTTCTTGATGGAATTTTAACGTGTTTAACATGTACATCAACTCTTTCAACCGGTGTTAATTTACCAGCAAAACGGTAATATTTCTTTTTCTTTGAATAACATATTTGTTGTTATATTCGGATATTTAGAGTTATTCTTCGATCACCTTATGTCGGTAGTCAATTTTTAACTTTTGCACAGTATAAACAAATGAGTGGTAAAAAATTATTTTGAAATAAAAAAAAAAGATCATAATATATACAAATGATTATATTGAAAAGGTCGTGCTGGACGAACTGGTCAATCTCAAACTGGTGAATGTTATGTAATTTGTCATGAAAGAGATATGAAACAAGTAAATCTTTGTTTAATATTTTCAAAAAGAATTCATTAGCTTTGTATAGCTTCGAGATATGTTATTTACTGTAGCTGAAAATAATACTGGTTGTGATAGTCATTTAGCTACAAATAATAATTATGCAATTAAACAACTTTTATTAAACGTAATTAGTCTTAAAGTAATCATATTAGCTTTTTTTTGTATCATATATACATAATAGATTATATTATGAATGATTAGATGTGTTTGACTTATGAATCATTAATGGATTTATTACAAAATACTCTTCTTGCTTTACAAGCTGATCGTTTAAATGTTAATCTTGAAAATCTACTTGATGAATGTTTACAATATCTTATTGATACAAAAATTGTTATTGTTAAAGAAGAAGAGCAAAAAAGTAATGATAGTTGTAGTGGAAAAATACGAAAACTTATTTATCAAACATCAAAATTAGGCAAAGCAACTGTTGAAGGTTATTATAGAAAAATGTTTTTTATTTATTTAAAAAAGTTTTTCTTTAGGTAGTATTGAACTAGGATCAGCTAGTCCACTTTATAATCATTTAACAACAAGTTTGATTAATATGAATTTGGAAAATCCATTACATTTACTTTATATTACAATGCCATTCGATCTACCTAATATAACTATTAGTTTTCGTCAACTTGTTGATCGAGTAAGTAAAATAAATTCTCTATTTATCCATGAATAATGCAATTGAAGACAGATCTGTTAAACATTTATTTACAGTAAAACTCTATCGGTAATAACTATTGAACTGTTACCATACTTAATGCATCTGTCAAAGTGATCTTTAATTCCATTTATCTCATTATTAATGGCTATTTTATTCGTTTTTGATTTGTAGTAATATATTTCCACTGTTGTTTACAAAGATCCCAAACAAGTTTCAATCAAAAGGAGAAAAAGTTTTCATCGCATAAATATACTGTTTTGTTTCTTTTAGAAACTTTATTCTAGACATGGAACTTGAACAAGACCTACAGGAATGAGAATCATAGCCTGTCGAGCCATAAATTAAGGTTCATAGAAACATTAGACTCATTCTATGGCTTGTATTTGTCCATCCTTTTTTCTATCATCAATTTCGTTGGTTATTTCCACGCTGAACAATTAGTTTTTGGATCGACACACTATGACTAGATAATAGGGGAAAATCAATTAAGGTTCACTGTAATACGTAATAATTCGATGAACAAAAAGAAATCTATTTCTATAAATTTTTTCTTTTTAACTCAAATTATCTATCTTTTACTATTATTATTATTATTATTTAGATGCAAGAAATGAAAAGCGAAGAAAAACTTGTTCTCAAATTATTAGATATTGATGAAACTTTCTTACATAAAAAAGCTGTTGGCTTACCAATACAACAAGTATTAACTAAACAATAAAGAGTTTATAAATAAGTTTTTTTTTTACTTTTAGAAAGTAACCAAAGAAACAATGTTACGTTTTTATATTGCAATGATGCTGTACGATCTATTTAAAAATAAAAATTTTTATGAAGTTGCTAAATTTTGGGATCAACCACGTGGTACTATTCAAAATCTTTATTCTCAAGTTGCTTCATTTGCTACATCGATACTTTATTTTAGTAAAGTAAGATTAAATAATTTTATATTGATTTGTTTTTTTTTTTATTGATAGAGTTATGATGAATTTTGGCCTTATCAACAATTATGTAAGTATTTGAATAAGAATTACCTTTTCTTTTTTAATTTTAAAAAAATTTTAAGTACCAATTTTCATTCAACGATTAACATTTTGTACATCGTTAGAAATTCTTCCAATTATGGAAATTCCAGGAATTAAACGAGTAAAAAAATTTTTCAAATATTTTATTAATGAATATGTTTAAATAAAATGAAAATAATAGGGTCGTGCTTTACAATTAGTTCGTGCAGGTTTTCGTACACTTCGAAGTTTAGCAAAAGCTAAACCAGATGATCTCATGAAAGCTGTACTTAATTTACCGTTTCGAACAGCACAAACTCTTGTTAAACATTCAAAAGTAATTGAATTTATTTTTATTAATGTAATTTTTATATTTTTCACTTTTAGCGTCTACTTTGTGAACAAGCTGAAGATTTAAGAGATCAAGCAGCCGCATTAGTCGAAAGTATTGAATAAGAAAAATATTTATTTATTTTTATATTGTATATATTTGTAATTATGATTTTATGACTATTCAATAATTTATTTTTTTTTGTCGTGTGTTCAGCTTGTCAGATAATTATGAACAAAAATATTTGTGAAATAAAAG
>JAJEKB010001241.1:0-12039 GCA_022393335.1 Macrotrachela quadricornifera | reverse complement strand
TTCAGCTTGTCAGATAATTATGAACAAAAATATTTGTGAAATAAAAGAAATTAATAAAATAATGAATCGATTAGATTAATAATCAAATTTTCTTGAAATATGGTTCAATATGATATAGACATTATATTTAGATCGAATGTAAACGAAATCATTTGGATAGATAAATGTTAAAATAGTAGGAGTAACGCTCGGATACTTGCTGATATTAGTAAAATAGAATGTATTCATATTTGATGTGTGCCTTTTTGAATAGTAAAATGAAGGCAAACTGCATCAACTTGATTATTCCTTGTATATATAACAGCAAAACAAAAGAAATTTCAACGATTTATTCATTACATAAAGTATAATTAATCATCACAAAAATAAACAAATTATTTAGAAAATTTAGCTAGATAGCTAGCAATCATATTGTTTAATATAGGATCATAAAATGGTAGTGTGATAAGAATATGTAGAATTTCAACATGTCTATGTGCAGTATAAATAGATTTTTGTACTAAAAAGTGATGAAGTTAAAGAAGTGATAATATAATTCAATGAATTGTTTAAATCTTAAATTTCAATATAAACTGGATATTTTCTCAAAATAGTTAAGTAGTAATTATTATAGTCTCATGATCGATTAGAATCATTGCAATGGTATAATAGTCTACCCTAAATGCATGAGATTTAAGCATATATAAAGTAGAATTGAAAACAGCGGTATTTGGTGTTAGCAGACAAATGATAGCAAATTATAAACTATATTAATATGTATATTGCAGGTTAGATTATGTTTTAATTAAATGATCCATAACGTAATAATAATTGATGCTTAGTTGTATTTAGTGTGCTTTCTTAAAATGTATTGATTTAAACGTCTACTGACTAAAGTAGCTATCTTCATCTTGACCAAGAACAAATGAATTTGCACTGCTAAAAACAGCACTAAAGTTTTCATTAGCTGCAAGAAGATTTTAAACATAACCTTGACTGGCAGTACATTTATTCAATATACTGTGTAAACATCAGAAAAGTCATGTACAATTATCTCAGATCCAATGTAATTATTGCTTGCTACTATTTATATTTTATTACTGCACAGTACTATACGATAGTGTCATCCATAGTGCTGAAGTAATTCAATATCAAGTGAAGTTAATTTAATATTGATTACATAGCATCTTATTATAGAACTGCGGTAATGTATTTGCAGTACAATGTTTATAAGAGCCAATACAATGAGTACATTATATTTTATTGTTTGAATTGAAAACAAACAAAATAGTAGTTAATTTGATTTCTTTTCTCTAATGCATAGCATCACTTGTATGGCATCTTTACTAATTCAACAAATCTCACTTATAACTCTTATTTCCTACAATTAATACGGATGCATTTTTTACATACATTTGTAAGTTTCTTGATACCTATCTCAACCATACGAGCAATCATTTATATATGATAACGAATAAAAGCAAACTGTGAAAAAAGAAAAACTCTTGTTGTCTTGTTTAAGAATGAAACATTTTCCATCACTACAATACTAATAAAATTCAACTATTGTAGACACGAATTCGACTTTAGAAATAATGTCGATTTAAATAATACAATAGCAAATATATATATATATATATCATACTGATAATTTGCTTTATTATGCAATTCATTTTGAGATAAGTAACTTCGCTTGTGACAGAAACTTGCTTTTCTTTTATTATTAATTTAAATCAAGTATGAGAATTGTTACGCAAATTATGAATACTTTAATCATATAAACGAAAAGACATATAGTTATATATATTTATGATTTGATAAAGAAAGAAAGAAAACTTAATATACGATTTATCTGTTAATTATTATATGTCCCGTCTAATAATATAATATACAACAAACACACGCAAAGAAAAACAGGCGATGAAAAGTATTTTCTTTACCAAATAGCATGTCGAATTTTTCCTGTATTTTTTTGTGCACCACCTGGTAAAAATGGTACTTGTTGTTGTTGTTGTTGTTTACCAGAAAGAGAATTTCGTCGTTGTGTATTAAGTTTTTCATCAAATTCATATTTTTCTTTGTCTTTAAGCCATTTTTCATAAGCAACTTGTGCTTCAATAAATTTTGATTCTTCAGTTTCACGAATTTTTTTTAATTGATCGTCTCGAACATGTTTTTTTTCTTCCTCTTTCTTTTTTATACGTTCAGTTTTTTTATTATTCCATTTATTATAAGCTTTTTCAGCTTCTAAAATTTTCTTTTGTTTTTCTAAAAAATAGAATAAAATTCATGAAAATAAAATCTTTTTTTTCAAATAATTAAACCTTCTTGTCGTTGTTCAATTTCAGTTTTTTTATGATGTTCTTCCTCAATTTTTTGTTTTAAATCGTCATCTTTTTTTGCTTTCCAATCATCAAAACCATCTTTAGCATCCTATAATATTCATATATATATATATATAAATTTTTAAATAAAATTTTTCTAAAACTTTTTTTTTCTGTTGTTGTGCTCGTATCTTATTTTCTTCTTGTTCACGTTGTAATTGAAGTTCTTCTTGTCTTTTCTTTTTCATTTGTTCTCCTTTTTCTTGTCGCCATCGTTCAAGATTTTGTGCATCTTGATAAATTTTACGTTCAACTGTAGATTTATCAATACGTTTAGTTCTTTCTTCTTGCCAACGTTTTAATTCTTTTTTTTCAAGTTTTTTTTGTTCTTCTTTAGTTTTTACCCATTCTAAATAAACACTATCTTTTATTGATTGACTTGAATTACCATGTATTTGACTTGTATTTAATTCATCAAAATTTATTGAAAGATTTGTATTCACACGTGGTCTAACATGTTCATAAGCTGATGATGATCGACGTCGTTGACGTTCATTATTACTGCTATTTCCTGATTGTTTTCTTGCACGTGCACTTTGAGGTCTTGGTAATGTTTGTGTTTTAAGTGCTTTATCAACTGCACGTTCAACAGATCGTGTTAAATCCATAGAAGAAAGAGGCATTCGACCAGTATCAATACGTGATGTAATCTCTTGATAACGAGATGGTACTTGATATTTTTGTTTTTTATGAATACCTCCTGTTGTTCTTGTTGTTGTTGGATTTGATTTTGATTTAGGTCTAGGAGGAAGTCTTGCAGAAGGACGAGGAGGAGGTAAAGGTGGTGATGATGATGGTTGAAGTGCAGCAGCAAGTGCTTCATTATTTGATGTCAATGGATCAAGTGAAGGTGGAATATTAGCAGAAGTAATACTATCAATAGCCGATTGAGTTTGTTGACGAGTTGTGTTCGATTTAGCTGATGTTGGTCGTGATTGAGATTTTTGATTTGTTATTGAAGGAATAACTGTATCTTGATCTTCACAATATGATGAACGTCGAGCAGATTCAACTTCTTTTTTGTCTGCTGAGCCAGGTCGACTTGATGATTGAGGTTGAATAAAATGTGAATGGGTATCTTTTGGTGATATCTAAAGTAAAATTAATAAAAATTTGAATATATTTAGCATATGTATATGTATATGTATATATGCAGCAAAAGCTTATAGATTGATATTGAGTTCTATTTTACAGAAAAAGTTCTGATAATTAAATCGTCGAATAAAGAAATTTATTATTTAAACTTATTTATCAGAGCTTATCCAAATTTGTGAACTTACCTATCAACAGTTGATCAAACAATCTAAAATTTAATGAACTATTTTGAAATCTTGCTATTAAGTATTTACCATAAGCGAAGAACTGCTGTTGTCTATGAGAACTTCAACTACTCATATTACGTTTTTCTTTTTCAAATAGTAATGTGAATAATATGAAGTATGACAAAGATGACATACGATTTCAAGTCATTCGAAACTATGCACATTGCGAAAAATAATATTATTACAAGTTTAGATAATATTTCAGGATAATCGAACGATAAAATAGAGCATTAAAATTATTATCAAAAAAGTCCTTATACTGTCTATAGAGACTTATTTATACTAGTACTGTAAGACTAGATTCAATGAAAATTATCTTTGTGTTGTCATTATATTGTATTAGTTTTATTCTAAAAATTTTGTATTAGGTCATTAATTATTGTTCATCTGATGTTTGTGCAGATGTCAATTCATACAATACATATAATACACGAAGTTGTTACTACCCTATCATGTGTGCGTATGAAGATTTGGAAGAAGGCTTAAAAACAAAAAGAACAATAGCCAAGCAATTACTATGAACTATATTTATTCATTCTTTTTTAGTTTTATCAATCTCTAGTTTTGAATACTTGGAACTATTCTATCATAATGAGAACAACTACGTATGACTGATTGATGTTATCGATACACTGTACTAAATATTTCCAATATATATTTAAAAGAATATGGTTTCGATTAAATAGTATTAAATATATAACATAGAAATGAATCCTGCTAGGATCTGAACATATCTCATATAGTCAAAAAATATCTACATGTAAGTCACAAATGCCTACTCACATACATAATAGTTAGGCATAATTAATTGATTTTATTTACATACTTCGTTAATCTTCATTAGAACATATCTAGAAGATTAGCAGTTCTTTTTAATATTGTGCACTTATAACAGTGTGATGAAACTAATTGGACTTCGAATAGAGCCCATCAGGTTCATAAATTCTGAATATGGATTCGAACTCAATCTATAATTATAATATTCTCAATAAAATTTTTTAATTTGAATTGAATAATCATGCTGAAAATATACGATACTTTTTTCAATTATTCATATTCAACGATAACACATCCTACACAATCCTCAAAGAATTTTGACAGTATTCTTATAGATTTGAAATCGTAATTATCTGTTAGATTTAGAGTAGCAACTGTTGGGTTGAACTTAGATCTGATCGAGTCTAGTTCTAAGTCCTACGCGACTGATTCTATGTAGTAGGTCTTATTAAGATTAAATCAAAAGTTTTTAAATAGCAACAGATAATTTCTAAATATTTAATGAATAAATCAATCCGAATATAAGTAGTGTGGTAGAAATAATTATTAAAAGTTGACTACCTAGATATTTCTATGTAATATCTATAAATTACCTGTGGTGAATCATGAATTGATTGTCTGTGTTTTACAAAGTCTTGTCGTTTTGGTTGTTTATTTAAATGATCATCATCATGGTCACTTTGATCAGTTCCTTCTTTACTTCTGCTGCTATTTCTTCGTACTAGTGATTGATCATTATGTGTTGGTGAATGTCGAGATATTCGAGGATCATTTAATTTTGATTGTTTATTTGATAAGGTATCATCATCACTATCAATATGTTCTTTAGTTATATGATCATTTGAAAATTTTTTAGTCGTTTTTTGAAAATCTGTTTTATGGCTGGATGAAAATATATCTGTTGGTGATCGTCGTTTTTTATCATTTGAAAAACCTTGTATAAATGATTGATCTCTTTCTTCTTCTTCTCGTAATGTTAATATTTGATGTCTTGGACTTGATTTTATTGTTGTTCGACCAAATACATTTCGTTCATCATCATCAATATCAATATGACGTGGTTTAATTTTTGGTTTTTCTGTATTACTTTTAAGAAATGAACGTTCTTTTGGTTTAGGTGTTAATTGACTTCCTGTACCACTTGATGTACTTCGTCCTGTTTTTGTATTTGAATCATCATCAGAATCATTTAAACTATCAACTTCATTATCATCATCATTTATTTGTTTTAAATTTAATCGAAAATTTGATCCTTCATTATGTTTAGTTTTTGATTGTATTGTTTTAAAATCGTTTGTACCAAGACTTGCAGTTTTAGAAAAACGTTGAGTTTGTAAAAATGATGATGGATGATCCAAATCATCATCATCATCGTCATCAGAGCCAAGAATTTTTTTCATGGTTATTTGAATACTTTAAAAATGTAAAGAATTAATATATTTGTGAATTTATTGACGCCATTATTGTTAAAAACATTTAAAATAATACTTAGTTACAGACTTGATAAGAAAATAATTTATTTTTAAAGAAAATTTAATTTTAAAAAATTTAATCTTTTATAATAAAAAAAAAAATTTTAAATCAAAATCAGATTGACAATGATTTATTATGATTTATATTAACCAATCAGATTTGACATATGTTATTCTCAATGAATCATTCTATTTATTATTTGATTATGAAAGATTATTAAATTTATAAATTGTATGTAACAATATTTACTTTGAATTTCGCGAGTTATATTAACAAATAATTTTAAAATTTTATAAGATAATTAAATTCATATAAAATATTTCTCTTTCTACAAAAAAATTCTTATTTAAATTATATTATTTGTTTTTTTTGAATTTTAATAATATAAAAATATTTATTAATCTTGATATAAGAATAATCAATTTTCGAATGAAAATTTATTACTTATATAATAATGACCTGTTAATCTTTCCGTATCATAAACTTAGCACCTTAATCTGCATTTAATTAAATCGAGAACAAAGTCTAAACAAATATAGATAACACAACATAAAAGATGTCCATCTATAATGAAATAACTCTCAAAAAAAAACAAAATAGTTATTACATATAAATATTAAAGTATAACTTTATTTATTTTAATATTAATCTTCGATATTTTTCTCACTATTTAGATGTGTATATGACAATATTGATCTGATTCACGGAAATACTATTAATGAAGATAAGGATCTTTTATTAAAAAATGAAATTCACAAGAATATATATTGAAGTTTCTCTTTATATACCATACATCTGATTGGGCTCAAAATTTCCGTCTATGTATTATACTTATGCGAAAAAAATTGATTATTCTAACGAGGGAACATCGCCAACTGTCCAAACCCTTTTGAGTTCGGACTTTGTGCATAAGATAGACCCCAACGAGGTATAAAAACCCCAAAAGATTAAATCCCCTTAGGCCTTCTGTCCAGAGTTATAGGCATTTTACTGATATGTTGCCCTATGGCATGGTATATACCTAAAAATTGAATGACAGTATTTCGACCTGAAATTTTGCCCAAAGAGAGGTCTATTGGTAATTAGAACGTCCTGAAAATTTCAGTTCAAAAGAATGTTTCCTTCTCGAGATATTAAACTTTCAAAATATGGAAAATTCTAGTATCGTTTGTGGTATACAGGTCATTTATGAGAGTCTAATATCTCGAAAAGGAAACATTCTTTTGAACTGAAATTTTCAGGACGTTCTAATCACCAATAGACCTCTCTTTGGGCAAAATTTCAGGTCGAAATACTGTCATTCAATTTTTAGGTATATACCATGCCATAGGGCAACATATCAGTAAAATGCCTATAACTCTGGACAGAAGGCCTAAGGGGATTTAATCTTTTGGGGTTTTTATACCTCGTTGGGGTCTATCTTATGCACAAAGTCCGAACTCAAAAGGGTTTGGACAGTTGGCGATGTTCCCTCGTAAGTCTCAGTATAAGAAAAAAACAACACGCAAATCAGATATATTCATCATTACGATAGAAATCATTTCAGTCTTAAAGAAGGTTGTATAAGATTTTGAAGGAAAGATATTTTAGATCGTTTTTCATCTATCGAAATTTATTTATTCTGAAAATTTTGATTAATTATTTATGAAAAAATTCAGAAAAGGAAAATTTTTAATTTTATCTTTTGTTTTTTTTTTGTTTCAGATTTATTATATTATCTTCCATTTTATTTTATTTTTAAATCTCTTATGAATCAAAAATGAAAAGCAGCACTACATGGGGTATTGCACTTGGTGTTGGTATACCAGGTGTACTTATATTAATTGGTTTAATAGGTTTACTTGTAAAATTTTTTATGAAACGTTGTCGTAAGAAAGCCTGGGATGATATAAGTGCATTACCAAAACGTTATGAAGTATCAGAAAATAGTACAAATAAAAGTATATTACCAAAACGTACATCATCCACACGTCATTTAATATATGAATCAACAACAAATAGTGCTGTAGAACAATCTGATGGTCATATATCGATTCCAATTGATGAGAATGATCGTTCATCTGAACAACATAAACAAGAACATACAATTGTTCAAATGCAACGTGAACGTTTAAATCGTCTGAAAGAAGAAAATCGAATGGCACCAACAACAGGTTTAAATCCTGCGGAAGGTGATATACAACGTGCTATTGATCAAGCACAAAAAGAATTTGATGAATCGGTATGATTTACATGACATTAGTTGTTGTTTTGTTTTTTTTTATTGTACATTTCCAATAATCAAAACCAAAGGCAATTTCGATTTAATGTGAATTATTTATTTTTTCAATTTAAGTCTTTCATTTATATATATGAGAATGTATGTAATAAATTGTTTTTGTGTTTTGTTTTCGTTTATTATAGGTAGCTACAGGTTCAACCAAAATGAAACATCATGATAAATAAGTTAGCTTTATCTAGAATGAAATTTTTCTTTAATTAATCATTATATCTTTCTTCTTGCCTTTATATATATATATATTTCTGCTTTATTTTCTTTTTTTTTTTGGCTAAAATTGCGTATATTATATATAATCTATCTTCTTTTTTCGATTTTTTTTAAGAATCTTTATTTGTGTTTGTTATTCTTCGAAATGAAAAAAAAAAGAAATGAAATTGCTATATATATATATATATATATAATCAATGTTTTGAATGAAAATAAATTGCTCAATATATGATTTTATATAAAATTGTTGTATTTTTTTTTGTAAATTCAAATTAATACAACAATTTTTGATTTTATTGTTTTCTGTAATATTATATCTAAATAAATAAAGTTTTATAGAATGAAAAATTAATGAATATTATTATTTTCATTTTTCATGTCAAAGGTTATGGAATTTTATTTTAGTTGTGTTTAAGCATAATAATCAGTTAAAAAATAATGTCAAGAACATTGACATTTTTTAGATAAGTTAAGTGCAGATTGTAAATGAAGAATATTAAATTGTTGCTTTTTTTATTTTCAATCAATAAGAAATATAGTAAATAATCTAAAATTTCTTATGGATAAATATATACAATGAAAGTAACATAATTGGCAATCTTATAATAATGTAGAGTATATAAAAGAAAATATACTTGAACTTTTACTTATTCAGTAGTGAATACATCATCATTTTGAAAGTCTTCAATGGATAAATATTTATTTTTATCGATGATCAAGAGGTTTTGAAATGTTGGTATATTGAAGATATTCTCGTTTTTCAATTGATGATATCATAGATATTTTTTAACTTTCTTTTTTTTTTTATGAAAGGTCATTGATAGGTATAAATTACCTTAATCTTATCTGAATATAATCAAAAGAAAAGAAACAATAAATCTATTCTTCTTAGAAAATATTAGGTAAGATATGAGATTAAGTCGAAATATTCTTCGTTCATATTGTGGTTTCAATTACAAGAAAAAGAAGATAAATTATATCAAAAGAAAAATATTACTTTACAAATTTTTTTTCTAGCTTAAAGGTATCTTCAATTTTTTTTTTGAACTGTTATTTTAACACACTTCCGTAAACTAATATAATTCTATCATATAAAATGAATTTAATTTTTTTTTTATTACATGTACTGTAATACATATATAATGTATAGGTCTTTCTTTTATATTAACATTTTATCCATTTTTCGTTCTGTTTTTTTTTTTTGTAATGAAAAATTAAAATAAGCTGCATTAATATAAAATACTCTCTTCAAAAGTATATAGATGATTCAACTTTAACAAATATACAAAAGATAATTTATTAGACTTTAATAAATGCTTGTGATGAGTGTGTTTTTTTATGATTCGATACACATATGCATATGTTGAGCAAATAATCAGTTCTGCGTCTTTTTTTTTCTTCTGTCTGTCTATGCATAAGTAGTGTCATTGTGAAAAGTTTAACGCTTTGAATGTGCTGTTTATTACACTCATTCTCTTTCTCTATTCGATGCCAATTCTACTATTGCATCGAAATTCGTCCTTCAATAACATAGGTAAAATCTAATCACGTTCTTTTTTTTTATGCCAATCAAACAGCATCCAAAGTACATTGATCAATGTCAATGTATGAGTAATTGTGAATATAAAATCATGTAATATAACTTAAAAATCAGTTGAATGATTTATAGTTATATTACTAAGAAATTTATGAACAATTGTAGAATATTTTTCTTTTTTTTTGTTTATAATCACAAAGAGTTGATAACATAGAATTAGCAAGGACGTATACATTACCATCTTTTTTTCTGCATGTGTAGTCATAGAATAAGCAATGTCATTGAGTAGTGTCATTTGAGGATTACTCAAAAATAGATTTATTTTATATGATGCAATTGAATAACGTCGATAAGGTTCAATGAAGGTTGAAGTTGAGTTAAATTTCATTGAATAAAGAATTTTCTTTATTATTAAAATATTTAGGAGCTTTATTAAACTTTTGATATTAATAATATCAGTATTATTTCATTTAAATTCAAGTATAAATTGACCTTGAATAATAAATTAATTCGATTATAATCAATTAGAATTAAATCTTGTATAGATATTTCATTTTTTGAATATTTTGTTAAGTGTCAATATTTGTTAGAAGAGCCTATCGTAGATTCATTCAATAGACTATAATCTATCATTATTTCCACTAAAATCAAATAAATTTTTACGATATCTATTGACAAATTGAACGAAAAATTAACAACTTAAAGCATTGAATTCATCTGAAAGAAGGCCATAAAATACTTGAATTTATTTATGATAAATCAATGTAATATTTCTATTTTTATTACATTTAAATATTATTAGTTTGATTAAAAAAAAAGAAATCTTTTTTTTTTATAAGAAATAAACAAGAGCGAGATCTTTCAGACTACTGTTCATTATAAGGACAACATATGATGCATCTGTGGACATTATTTTTCATGTGTTTATTCACACGCAGTAAGTGGTGTTATACCCTAAAGAATTTTTGTTTGCTGATTCAATCAACATTAAATATGGTGTCATACATCTACAAACAACGACGAACAACTTTATTTTTCTTTCTTTTTAATATTTAATAGTAAAAAATTATGAGAAAAAACAGAGATGTCCTGCATTCTATGCCGTAGATTTATATAAATAAAAACATGTTAATTTTTTGAAAACACTTTTTGTTCTTAACATCAGATTTATAATAAATTGCACCATGTGTGCATGTCCTTGGCCTTTTTGTTTCTTACATATCGACATTTTTATACTGACAAATGATTCATATTTTGTGCTCCTTTTTTTTTTTTTCATTCTTCACCATGGCGAGACGATAAACGATATATATCTTAATTTTTCGTTGTTTTTTTTTTCTTTTTTCTGCATTGTTCTTCACCTTCAATCTATTAACATCGTTCTTGCTTTGTATATATCAACGACGATGACGATGACGATGGTGATGACTAAACTTCAAGCATGTCGCAATTAAAACTTGGAATATGAATGAACGATAGAAAAGACGATTTGAACTCTTTTTCTTTTCTATTTGCATCCGTACGACAATGAGACCGAACGGAGGCAAAAGAAAAAGTTCATATTTTCTCTTCTTTCTATACTTCTTGCGGGCAAATTACACTTCTTGCGGTTGGTCGGCCCGTTAGTAAGCAAGTAGTAAGCGAACATTAGAAAGCGTGCGTGTGCCATATATTTTTCGATCTCCATCCGTGCTATATTACCTTCTATTAGACAAAAGAGAAAGAAAGAAAGAAAGAAAAAAAAAAGGAAGAAAAAAAAAGAGTTATTTTCTCTATGTATAGTCAAGTCACTGTCAATGGTATTCATTGAAAGAGAAAGAAGAACATAACCAGGTAAATTGTCACATACATCTTTCTTCTTTTTCTTTTTTCGTCAATTCAATAGATCTTTTTTTTTATTCTTCATTTCTCTCTTTAAAAAAAATGTTTGAATAATCGAAGACTATATAGTGCTACGCGTGTAACAAAACCTTCGAAATATATTTTAAGAAAAGAACAAGTTATCACATGAAGATCTTTTTCTTTTTTTTTATTTCTTTGGTTATGATTGATTCATATCATTCATAAAATAACAAATTC
>JAJEKB010001240.1:0-12294 GCA_022393335.1 Macrotrachela quadricornifera | reverse complement strand
TTCAGCTTGTCAGATAATTATGAACAAAAATATTTGTGAAATAAAAGGAATTAATAAAATAATATTTAAAATCAATTTATTCTTTTACTTAGAAGAATATTACTATTTTTTATACTTAATCAAATGTTTTTATTTAGAAATAGATTCTAATCTGATATAAAGCTTTTTCGTGCGTATCTAGTTTAGTAGCAAGTCGTTAGTTATATCATTCATTGTATGAACATTTTCTTTATTTTCATCTATTTTGCCGATGGAAGAAGATTTTTATGTGTGAGAATTCGATATTATTAGATTGTATAGATTAAATCATCGTCATCATTTATATAAATTCTATTGCTAC
This sequence comes from Macrotrachela quadricornifera, assembly GCA_022393335.1. Classification (NCBI taxonomy): domain Eukaryota; kingdom Metazoa; phylum Rotifera; class Eurotatoria; order Philodinida; family Philodinidae; genus Macrotrachela; species Macrotrachela quadricornifera. Next base: position 11,954 of record JAJEKB010001240.1, on the reverse strand, counting down.
ATTTGTTTTGTATCATACGAAGTTGTTGGGACACCAACCATAAAACAAGCAATTAAGAATAATGAACAAAGAATGATATCCATAATACTACCCATTGGAAAATATTTTTTTTGTCATGAATGAGGTTCGTTGAATGGTTGTAGAATAATGAACTAAGATATTCAATATTTCGTTGTTATTAGAATCTTTATTTTGGACATGGAAATTGAACAAGACCTACAGGAATGAGAAATAATATAAGTTACACAATGAAACAATTCTAAAGTTCATCCATGAAATATCATGATTGCTGTTTAGACTATGGTATTTGGTTCTGATTTATATAATAAATATCCAAAACAGACAATCAAAGATATCTGTTAGATCTCTTCAACAATTTGTTGTTACAATAAATATTAGAAAATTAAGTGAAACAGAAAATTTTTCATGACATGTAATAATAACACTTGATAAAATAATGAACCGATTGGATTAATAATCAAGTTTTTCTTGAAATATGGTTCAATATGATATAGACATTATATTTAGATCGAATGTAAACGAAATCATTTGAACAGATAAATGTTGAAATAGTAAGATTGACAGTCAGATATTTGCTGATATTAGTAAAATAGAATGTATTCATATTTGATGTGTGCCTTATTGAATAGTAAAATAAAGGCAAACTGCATCAACTTGATTACTCCTAGTATATATAACAGCAAAACAGAAGAAATTTCAACGATTTATTCATTACATAAAGTATAATTAATCATGAAAAAAATAAACAAATGATTTAGAAAATTTATCTAGATAGCTAGCAATCATATTGTTTAATATAGTATCATAAAATTGTAGTGTGATAAGAATATGTAGAATTTCAACATGTCTATGTGCAGTAAAAATAGATTTTTGTACTAAAAAGTGATGAAGCTAAAGAAATGATAATATAATTCAATGAATTGTTTAAGTCTTAAATTTCAATATAAACTGGATATTTTCTCAAAGTAGTTAGGTGGTAATTATTATAGTCTCATGATCGATGAAGATCATTGCAATGGTATAATAGTCCACCCTAAATGCATGAAATTTAAGCATATATAAAGTAGAGTTGAGAACAGTTGTATTTGGTGATGGCAGACAGATAACAGCAAATTATGAGCTATATTAATATGTATATTGCAGGTTAGATTATGTTTTAATTGAATGATCCATAACGTAATAATAATTGATACTTAGTTGTATTTAGTGTGCTTTCTTAAAATGTATTGATTTAAACATCTACTGACTAGAGTAGCTATCTTCATCTTAACCAAAAACAAATGAATCTGCACTGTTAAAAACAGCACTAAAGTTTTCATTATCTGGTAGAAGATTTTAAACATAACCTTGACTGGTAGTACATTTATTCAATATACTGTGCATGATACATGGTAAAGTAAACAACATCAAGACAAAAAAACATTAGTTGAATATCAGAAAAGTCATGTTCAATTATCTCAGATTCAATGTAATTATTGCTTGCTACTATTTATATGTTATTACTGCACAGTACTATACGATAGTGTCATTCATGGTGTTGAAGTAATTCAACATCAAGTGAAATTAATTTAATATTAATTACATAGCATCTTATTATAGAACTGCGATAATGTATTTGTAGTACAATGTTTATAAGAGCCAATACCATGAGTACATTATATTTTATTGTTTGAATTGAAAACAAACAAAAAAGTAGTTAATTTGATTTTTTTTTCTTTAATGTATGGCATCACTTGTATGACATCTTTACTGATTCAACAAATCTCACTTGTAACTCGTATTTCCTACTATTAATACTGATGCATTTTTTACATACATTTGTAAGTTTCTTGATACCTATCTTAACCATACGAGCGATCATTTATATATAATAACGAACAAAAGTAAACTGTGAAAAAAGAAAAACTCTTGTTGTCTTGTTTAAGAATGAAACATTTTCCATCACTACAATACTAATAAAATTCAACTATTGTGGACACGAATTCGACTTTAGAAATAATGTCGATTTAAATAATACAATAGTAAATATATATATATATATCATACTGATAATTTTCTTTATTATGCAATTCATTTTGAGATAAGTAACTTCGCTTGTGACAGAAACTTGCTTTTGTTTTATTATTAATTTAAATCAAGTATGAGAATTGTTACGCAAATTATGAATACTTTAATCAAATAAACGAAAAGACATATACTTATATATATTTATGATTTGATAAAGAAAGAAAGAAAACTTAATATACGATTTATCTGTTAATTATTGTATGTCCCGTCTAATAATATAATATACAACAAACACACGCAAAGAAAAACAGGCGATGAAAAGTATTTTCTTTACCAAATAACATGTCGAATTTTTCCTGTATTTTTTTGTGCACCACCTGGTAAAAATGGTACTTGTTGTTGTTGTTGTTGTTTACCAGAAAGAGAATTTCGTCGTTGTGTATTAAGTTTTTCATCAAATTCATATTTTTCTTTATCTTTAAGCCATTTTTCATAAGCAACTTGTGCTTCAATAAATTTTGATTCTTCAGTTTCACGAATTTTTTTTAATTGATCTTCTCGAACATGTTTTTTTTCTTCCTCTTTCTTTTTTATACGTTCAGTTTTTTTATTATTCCATTTATTATAAGCTTTTTCAGCTTCTAAAATTTTCTTTTGTTTTTCTAAAAAAATAGAATAAAATTTATTAGAATAAAATCTTTTTTTAATTAATTAAACCTTCTTGTCGTTGTTCAATTTCAGTTTTTTTATGATGTTCTTCCTCAATTTTTTGTTTTAAATCGTCATCTTTCTTTGCTTTCCAATCATCAAAACCATCTTTAGCATCCTATAATATACATATATATATGTATATATATAAATTTTTAAATAAAATTTGTCTAAAACTTTTTTTTTCTGTTGTTGTGCTCGTATCTTATTTTCTTCTTGTTCACGTTGTAATTGAAGTTCTTCTTGTCTTTTCTTTTTCATTTGTTCTCCTTTTTCTTGTCGCCATCGTTCAAGATTTTGTGCATCTTGATAAATTTTACGTTCAACTGTAGATTTATCAATACGTTTAGTTCTTTCTTCTTGCCAACGTTTTAATTCTTTTTTTTCAAGTTTTTTTTGTTCTTCTTTAGTTTTTACCCATTCTAAATAAACACTATCTTTTATTGATTGACTTGAATTACCATGTATTTGACTTGTATTTAATTCATCAAAATTTATTGAAAGATTTGTATTCACACGTGGTCTAACATGTTCATAAGCTGATGATGATCGACGTCGTTGACGTTCATTATTACTGCTATTTCCTGATTGTTTTCTTGCACGTGCACTTTGAGGTCTTGGTAATGTTTGTGTTTTAAGTGCTTTATCAACTGCACGTTCAACAGATCGTGTTAAATCCATAGAAGAAAGAGGCATTCGACCAGTATCAATACGTGATGTAATCTCTTGATAACGAGATGGTACTTGATATTTTTGTTTTTTATGAATACCTCCTGTTGTTGTTGTTGTTGGATTTGATTTTGATTTAGGTCTAGGAGGAAGTCTTGCAGAAGGACGAGGAGGAGGTAAAGGTGGTGATAATGATGGTTGAAGTGCAGCAGCAAGTGCTTCATTATTTGATGTCAATGGATCAAGTGAAGGTGGAATATTAGCAGAAGTAATACTATCAATAGCCGATTGAGTTTGTTGACGAGTTGTGTTCGATTTAGCTGATGTTGGTCGTGATTGAGATTTTTGATTTGTTATTGAAGGAATAACTGTATCTTGATCTTCGCAATATGATGAACGTCGAGCAGATTCAACTTCTTTTTTGTCTGCTGAGCCAGGTCGACTTGATGATTGAGGTTGAATAAAATGTGAATGGGTATCTTTTGGTGATATCTAAAGTAGAATTAATAAAAATTTGAATATATTTAGCATATATATATATATATGTATATTTGCAGCAAAAGCTTATAGATTGATGTTGAGTTCTATTTTACAGAAAAAGTTCTGATAATTAAATCGTCGAATAAAGAAATTTATTATTTAAACTTATTTATCAGAGCTTATCCAAATTTGTGAACTTACCTATCAACAATTGATCAAACAATCTAAAATTTAATGAACTATTTTGAAATCTTGCTATTAAGTATTTACCATAAATGAAGAACTGCTGTTGTCTATGAGAACTTCAACTACTCATATTACGTTTTTCTTTTTCAAATAGTGATGTGAATAATATGAAGTATGACAAAGATGACATATGATTTCAAGTCATTCGAAACTATACACATTGCGAAAAACAATATTATTACAAGATTAGATAATATTTCAGGATAATCGAACGATAAAATAGAGCATTAAAATTATTATCAAAAAAGTCCTTATACTGTCTATAGAGACTTATTTATACTAGTACTGTAAGACTAGATTCAATGAAAATTATCTTTGTGTTGTCATTATATTGTATTAGTTTTATTCCAAAAATTTTTGATCAAAAATTGTTCACTATAACCGAAATAACTTTGAAAACTTTATATCTATATATAAAACTATCTTTAATTCTAATACGGCCATCTATTAGGTCATTACTTCTTGTTCATCTGATGTTTGTGCAGACGTCAATACATACAATACATATAATACACGAAGTTGTTACTGCCCTATCATGCGTGTGTATGAAGATTTGGAAGAAGACTTAAAAACAAAAAGAACAATAGTCAAGCAATTACTATGAACTATATTTATTCATTCTTTTTTCAATTTTATCAATCTCTAGTTTTGAATACTTGGAACTATTCTACCATAATGAGAACAACTACGTATGACTGATTGATGTTATTGATACACTGTACTAAATATTTCCAATATATATTTAAAAGAATATGGTTTCGATTAAATAGTATTGAATATATAACATAGAAATGGATCCTGCTAGGATCTGAACATATCTCATATAATCAAAAAATATCTACATATAATTCATAAATGCCTAGTCAAATACACATTAGTTAGGCATAATTCATTAATTTTATTTACATACTTTGTTAGTCTTCATTAGAACATATCTAGAAGATTAGCAGTTCTTTTTAATATTGTGCACTTATAACAGTGTGATGGAACTAATTGGACTTCGAATATAGCTTATCAAGTTCATAAATTTTGAATATGGATTCGAACTCAATCTATAATTATAATATTCTCAATAAAATTTTTTAATTTGAATTGAATAATCATGCTGAAAATATACGATACTTTTTTCAATTATTCATATTCAACGATAACACGTCCAACACAATCCTCAAAGAATTTTGACAGTATTCTTATAGATTTGAAATCGTAATTATCTGTTAGATTTAGAGTAGCAACTGTTAGATTGAACTTAGATCTGATCGAGTCTAGTTCTAAGTCCTATGCGACTGATTCTATGTAGTAGGTCTTATTAAGATTAAATCAAAAGTTTTTCAATAGCAGCAGATAATTTCTAAATATTTAAAGAATAAATCAATCCGAATATAAGTAGTGTGGTAGAAATAATTATTAAAAGTTGACTACCTAGGTATTTCTATGTAATATCTATAAATTACCTGTGGTGAATCATGAATTGATTGTCTGTGTTTTACAAAGTCTTGTCGTTTTGGTTGTTTATTTAAATGATCATCATCATGGTCACTTTGATCAGTTCCTTCTTTACTTCTGTTGCTATTTCTTCGTACTAGTGATTGATCATTATGTGTTGGTGAATGTCGAGATATTCGAGGATCATTTAATTTTGATTGTTTATTTGATAAGGTATCATCATCACTATCAATATGTTCTTTAGTTATATGATCATTTGAAAATTTTTTAGTCGTTTTTTGAAAATCTGTTTTATGGCTGGATGAAAATATATCTGTTGGTGATCGTCGTTTTTTATCATTTGAAAAACCTTGTATAAATGATTGATCTCTTTCTTCTTCTTCTCGTAATGTTAATATTTGATGTCTTGGACTTGATTTTATTGTTGTTCGACCAAATACATTTCGTTCATCATCATCAATATCAATATGACGTGGTTTAATTTTTGGTTTTTCTGTACTACTTTTAAGAAATGAACGCTCTTTTGGTTTAGGTGTTAATTGACTTCCTGTACCACTTGATGTACTTCGTCCTGTTTTTGTATTTGAATCATCATCAGAATCATTTAAACTATCAACTTCATTATCATCATCATTTATTTGTTTTAAATTTAATCGAAAATTTGATCCTTCATTATGTTTAGTTTTTGATTGTATTGTTTTAAAATCGTTTGTACCAAGATTTGCAGTTTTGGAAAAACGTTGAGTTTGTAAAAATGATGATGGATGATCTAAATCATCATCATCATCGTCATCAGAGCCAAGAATTTTTTTCATGGTTATTTGAATACTTTAAAAATGTAAAGAATTAATATATTTGTGAGTTTATTGACGCCATTATTGTTAAAAACATTTAAAATAATACTTAGTTACAGACTTGATAAGAAAATAATTTATTTTTAAAGAAAATTTAATTTTAAAAAATTTAATCTTTTTTAATAAAAAAAAAAAATTTTAAATCAAAATCAGATTGACAATGATTTATAATGATTTATATTAACCAATCAGATTTGACATATGTTATTCTCAATGAATCATTCTATTTATTATTTGATTATGAAAGATTATTAAATTTATAAATTGTATATAAGAATATTTATTTTGAATTTCGCGAGTTATATTAACAAACAAAATGAATAATAATTTTAAAATTTTTGTAAGATAATTAAATTCATATAAAATATTTCTCTTTCTACAAAAAAACTTCTTATTTAAATTATATTATTTGTTTTTTTTGAATTTTAACTATATAAAAATATTTATTAATCTTGATATAAAAATAATTAATTTTCGAATGAAAATTTATTACTTATATAATAATGACCTGTTAATCTTTCCGTATCATAAACTTAGCACCTTAATCTGCATTTAATTAAATCGAGAACAAAGTCTAAACAAATATAGATAACACAACATAAAAGATGTCCATCTATAATGAAATAACTCTCAAAAAAAAAACAAAATAGTTATTACATATAAATATTAAAGTATAACTTTATTTATTTTAATATTAATCTTCGATATTTTTCTCACTATTTAGATGTGTATATGACAATATTGATCTGATTCACGAAAATACTATTAATGAAGATAAGGATCTTTTATTAAGAAATGGAATTCACAAGAATATATATTGAAGTTTCTCTTTATATACCATACGTCTGATTGGACTCAAAATTTCCGTCTATGTATTATTCTTATGCGAAAAAAATTGATTATTCTAAGTCCCACTATAAGAAAAAAACAAGGAAAGATATTTTAGATCGTTTTTCACTTATCGAAATTTATTTATTCTGAAAATTTTGATTAATTATTTATGAAGAAGTTCAGAAAAAGAAAATTTTTAATTTTATCTTTTGTTTTTTTTTTGTTTCAGATTTATTATATTATCTTCCATTTTATTTTATTTTTAAATCTCTTATGAATCAAAAATGAATAACAGCACTAAATGGGGTATTGCACTTGGTGTTGGTATACCAGGTGTGCTTATATTAATTGGTTTAATAGGTTTAGTTGTAAAATTTTTTATGAAACGTTGTCGTAAGAAAGCCTGGGATGATATAAGTACATTACCAAAACGTTATGAAGTATCAGAAAATAGTACAAATAATCGTATATTACAAAAACGTACATCATCCACACGTCATTTAATATATGAATCAACAACAAATAGTGCTGTAGAACAATCTGATGGTCATATATCGATTCCAATTGATGAGAATGATCGTTCATCTGAACAACATAAACAAGAACATACAATTGTTCAAATGCAACGTGAACGTTTAAATCGTCTTAAAGAAGAAAATCGAATGACACCAACAACAGATTTAAATCCTGCTGAAAATGATATACAACGTGCTATTGATCAAGCACAAAAAGAATTTGATGAATCGGTATGATTTACATGACATTAGTTGTTGTTTTTGTTTTTTTTTTATTGTACATTTTCAATAATCAAAACCAAAGGCAATTTCGATTTAATGTGAATTATTTATTTTTTCAATTTAAGTCTTTCATTTATATATATGAGAATGTATGTAATAAATTGTTTTTGTGTTTTGTTTTCGTTTATTATAGGTAGCTACAGGTTCAACCAAAATGAAACATCATAATAAATAAGTTAACTTTATCTAGAATGAAATTTTTCTTTAATTAATCATTTATATCTTTCTTCTTGCCTTTATATATATATATATATTTCTGCTTTATTTTCTTTTTCTTTTTGGCTAAAATTGCGTATATTATATATAATCTATCTTGTTTTTTCGATTTTTTTTAAAGTCTTTATTTGTGTTTGTTATTCTTCGAATGAAAAAAAAAAAGAAATGATATTGCTATATATATATATAATCAATGTTTTGAATGAAAATAAATTGCTCAATACATGATTTTATATAAAATTGTTGTATTTTTTTTTTAAATTCAAATTAATACAACAGTTTTTGATTTTATTGTTTTCTGTAATATTATATCTAAATAAATAAAGTTTTATAGAATGAAAAATGAATGAATATTATTATTTTTGAAAGAATTTATAGATTGTATTATAATTTAAATATTATTTTCATTTTTCATGTCAAAGGTTATGGAATTTTATTTTAGTTGTGTTTAAGCATAATAATCAGTTAAAAAATAATGTCAAGAACATTGACATTTTTTAGATAAGTTAAGTGCAGATTGTAAATGAAGAATATTAAATTGTTGCTTGTTCTTTTTTCAATCAATAGGAAATATAGTAAATAATCTAAAATTTCTTATGGATAAATATATACAATGAAAGTAACATAATTGGCAATCTTATAATAATCTAGAGTATATAAAAGAAAATATACTTGAACTTTTACTTATTCAGTAGTGAATACATCATCATTTTAAAAGTCTTCAATGGATAAATATTTATTTTTATCGATGATCAAGAGGTTTTGAAATGTTGATATATTGAAGATATTCTCATTTTTCAATTGATGATATCATAGATATTTTTTAACTTTCTTTTTTTTTTTTATGAAAGGTCATTGATAGGTATAAATTACCTTAATCTTATCTGAATATAATCAAAAGAAAAGAAACAATAAATCTATTCTTCTTAGAAAATATTAGGTAAGATATGAGATTAAGTCGAAATATTCTTCGTTCATATTGTGGTTTCAATTACAAGAAAAAGAAGATAAATTATATCAAAAGAAAAATATTACTTTACAAATTTTTTTTCTAGCTTAAAGGTATCTTCAATTTTTTTTTTGAACTGTTATTTTAACACACTTCCGTAAACTAATATAATTCTATCATATAAAATGAATTTAATTTTTTTTTTTATTACATGTACTGTAATACATATATAATGTATAGGTCTTTCTTTTATATTAACATTTATCCATTTTTCGTTCTGTTTTTTTTGTAATGAAAAATTAAAATAAGCTGCATTAATATTAAAATACTCTCTTCAAAAGTATATCGATGATTCAACTTTAACAAATATACAAAAGATAATTTATTAGACTTTAATAAATGCTTGTGATGAGTGTGTTTTTTTATGATTCGATACACATATGCATATGTTGAGCAAATAATCAGTTCTGCGTCTTTTTTTTTCTTCTGTCTGTCTATGCATAAGTAGTGTCATTGCGAAAAGTTTAACGCTTTGAATGTGCTGTTTATTACACTCATTCTCTTTCTCTATTCGATGCCAATTCTACTATTGCATCGAAGTTCGTCCTTCAATAACATAGGTAAAATCTAATCACGTTCTTTTTTTTATGCCAATCAAACAGCATCCAAAGTACATTGATCAATGTCAATGTATGAGTAATTGTGAATATAAAATCATGTAATATAACTTAAAAATCAGTTGAATGATTTATAGTTATATTACTAAGAAATTTATGAACAATTGTAGAATATTTTTCTTTTTCCTTTTTTTGTTTATAAGCACAAAGAGTTGATAACATAGAATTAGCAAGGACGTATACATTACCATCTTTTTTTCTGCATGTATAGTCATAGAATAAGCAATGTCATTGAATAGTGTAATTTGAGGATTATTCAAAAATAGATTTATTTTATATGATGCAATTGAATAACGTCGATAAGGTTCAATGAAGGTTGAAGTTGAGTTAAATTTCATTGAATAAAAAATTTTCTTTATTATTAAAATATGTATGAGCTTTATTAATTAATTGAATATTAGCATTTTATTTTATTATACTTTTGATATTAATAATTTCAGTATTATTTCATTTAAATTCAAGTATAAATTGACCTTGAATAATAAATTAATTCAATTATGATCAATTAGAATTAAATCTCGTATAGATATTTCATTTTTTGAATATTTTGTTAAGTGTCAATATTTGTTAGAAGAGCCTATCGTAGATTCATTCAATAGACTATAATCTATCATTATTTCCACTAAAATCAAATAAATTTTTACGATATCTATTGACAAATTGAACGAAAAATTAACAACTTAAAGCATTGAATTCATCTGAAAGAAGGCCATAAAATACTTGAATTTATTTATGATAAATCAATGTAATATTTCTATTTTTATTACATTTAAATATTATTAGTTTGATTAAAAAAAAAAAATCTTTTTTTTTATAAGAAATAAACAAGAGCGAGATCTTTCAGACTACTGTTCATTATAAGGACAGCATATGATGCATCTGTGGATATTATTTTTCATGTGTTTATTCACACGCAGTAAGTGGTGTTATACCCTAAAGAATTTTTGTTTGCTGATTCAATCAACATCAAATATGGTGTCATACATCTACAAACAACGACGAACAACTTTATTTTTTTTTCTTTTTAATATTTAATAGTAAAAAATTATGAGAAAAAACAGAGATGTCCTGCATTCTATGCCGTAGATTTATATAAATAAAAACATGTTAATTTTTTGAAAACACTTTTTGTTCTTAACATCAGATTTATAGTAAATTGCACCATGTGTGCATGTCCTTGGCCTTTTTGTTTCTTACATATCGACATTTTTATACTGACAAATGATTCATATTTTGTGCTCCTTTTTTTTTTTCATTCTTCACCATGGCGAGACGATAAACGATATATATCTTAATTTTTCGTTGTTTTTTTTTCTTTTTTTCTGCATTGTTCTTCACCTTCAATCTATTAACATCGTTCTTGCTTTGTATATATCAACGACGATGACGATGACGATGGTGATGACTAAACTTCAAGCATGTCGCAATTAAAACTTGGAATATGAATGAACGATAGAAAAGACGATTTGAACTCTTTTTCTTTTCTATTTGCATCCCTACGACAATGAGACCGAACGGAGGCAAAAGAAAAAGTTCATATTTTCTCTTCTTTCTATACTTCTTGCGGGCAAATTACACTTCTTGCGGTTGGTCGGCCCGTTAGTAAGCAAGTAGTAAGCGAACATTAGAAAGCGTGCGTGTGCCATATATTTTTCGATCTCCATCCGTGCTATATTACCTTCTATTAGACAAAAGAGAAAGAAAGAAAGAAAGAAAAAAAAAGGAAGAAAAAAAAAAGAGTTATTTTCTCTATGTATAGTCAAGTCACTGTCAATGGTATTCATTGAAAGAGAAAGAAGAACATAACCAGGTAAATTGTCACATACATCTTTCTTCTTTTTCTTTTTTCGTCAATTCAATAGATCTTTTTTTTTATTCTTCATTTCTCTCTTTAAAAAAAATGTTTGAATAATCGAAGACTATATAGTGCTACGCGTGTAACAAAACCTTCGAAATATATTTTAAGAAAAGAACAAGTTATCACATGAAGATCTTTTTCTTTTTTTTTTCTTTGGTTATGATTGATTCATATCATTCATAAAATAACAAATTC
>JAJEKB010001238.1:0-11684 GCA_022393335.1 Macrotrachela quadricornifera | reverse complement strand
GATTATGAACCAATAGTGTCTACAATTTATGATTACATTCCTTATACTCCGAATTCAGATTTTAATCAAGATGAAGATATATATGTTATTTGTAATTTTGTAAAAAGAATTACACCAATTCGAATGTATCTTCCTGGAAATGAACAATCTATTTCAAATTTATCAAGTAAAATTTTATTTAATATTGAATCACATGATATTAATGAAGGTCATTATGATGATAAATATACATTAATTGAAAATATACCTTTGATTGAATCTATTAAATCAAATCTGCCGAAGATATTTGGTTGGGGAGGACAATCAACAAATATTATCCCGGCACGATTGGATACTATTGAAACTGCTCAACTTTTATCTGCTCTTGATCGTGCCAATTGTGTTCTTCCGAATGTTGAAATGATTGCTAACATTGATCTAATTAATGAAGTTATGAGGGATACAGTTAATGTTTTTGAATATAGTAGTTTAGTATGTGAATAAAAAAAAATTTTTAATTTGTTTTATTTTTATATTTTCTTTTTGTATTATTAGATTCGTATAAATCAACAACCTGAAAATAATCCTCCAGATCAAAGTGAAAATACTGATGAAGAAATAAATAATCAAATTCAATGTCTAAAATAATTTTTTCCTTATTAGATGAAAAAAAACTCAATTGTTTATATAAACCTATAATTCGAGACAATTTTTATTAATATAATGTTATATTATAACATTTTTGTTCAATTTTAACTATTTGTAAATTAACGTCTATGTTACGACGAAAAACAAATTATACTTTGCTTTCTATTAATTCTTATATATTTATAATGAACTATATTTTTGATATAATCATTTGTTCAGCACTAATCAACAGCTTTTTTTTATATGTAATATTTGTTTCTTTTACAATTTAAAAGTTTTTGTTTTTGAATTCAATTTAATTTATTGAAAGAAAATTGAAAAGAATTAAAAGCTGTATTCATTTTTCAAACAACTACTGTTTGCATAAGAGATGATTTTTCTAGAAATAAAAAATCGTTTCAAACAATTGCAGCATATAAACTATTATATATGTCAATTAACTATTGATTGATTAAAAGAATAATGATGTTTTTTATTTATTAAAGAAAATGAAAAATTTTTTTATATAAATATTTTATGAATTTTTTCTAAGGATAAGTTGAATTTTCGGTCTTATACGACCATCATCAGAACTGACTGATAAAGAATATATTATATAAATGTTAAATAATTTTCATTTTTTAGTTTTTGATTGTAATTATACTATTTAATTATGATCGTAGCATTTGAATACAATTATAGTACCTGTAACTATAACCATACTACTTAACCCTAACCTTCACACTTGACCGTTCTACTATTATATGACCATAATTATTGCAATTTGATTATAATCGTAATAAATTATAGTTATCATTTATGACTAGTCATAGTTATAGATGCCATAATTATATCCAGATACTATGATCATAATTAAATAGTATAATTACAATCAAAAAATTAAAAAATGAAAATTATTGAACATTTATATAATATATTCTTTATCAGTCAGTTCTGATGATGGTTGTATAAGACCGAAAATTCAACTTATCCTGAGAAAAAATTCATAAAATATTTATATAAAAAAATTTTTCATTTTCTTTAATAAATAAAAAACATCATTTTTCTTGTAATTAATCAATAGTTAATTGACATATATAATAGTTTATATGCTGCAATTGTTTGGAATTGTTACAAAAAATCGTTTTTTATTTATAATGTAATAGACTTCAACTGCGTGTACCGATATGTAAAGATGCTAGATCAATTCATTGCAACACATGAATATGTCAGGATTTAATCTAAGATCTGATCTTGAACTAATCCACAGAAGGTTTGAGTGAAAAATTCAGATCAAAGCTAATTTTTGGTCCTAAAGTCGATGTTGGATTTCGGATTTTTTTTTTGATAACTTTTATATAGGCAGTTATAAATATTTTTGTTGCATTTCTATTTACACAAAAAACCATTCGTAATTTGTTCAATCTACCTCTAACTTTTGAATAGGTTATTAATACGGTAAGTATCATGATGTGATGTTGGTTAACGAATATAAAGTTATGAATCCAATACTAATTTCAAAACCAAATTTTAATTCTGATCTCAACTTTTTACTCAATCCGTCTTTGGATTAGTTTAAATTCAGAACCTAGATGAATCTGAATCTTATATTGGATTCTGATATATTCATGTGTTGCAACGAATTGATCGATTACCATACGTAAAAAGAAAAGTAAATTAGTTATTATATAGAGCATGTTTTCTTCTGCAATCTGATTGTATGAAACACTCTTATGAAAAATTTCCTTTTAAAAAACTAATTTTAAGTCAGACAGAAAAATCTGAATATAAAGTTAGAAATATCATCAACTTCTCATTTTAACTGGAAAATTTTATTTTTCTTCGGTAATTTAGAAAACAGATAGGTCGTGCAATGATTGTTTATATATACATTACACAAACATTCTGTTATAATACTTAACACGATCCTGCACGAGTTTTCTGTAATTATACGGTGAGATGATCTCGATAATGAAAAATCACAAAATATTTATTGAAATATGAAACGAAACTATCGAGATCGGATTACTTAAGTCCGTTTTCAGATGTTTTCTACAAGGTTTAGATGATTTATAGAAAGCTCGACAGAATGACAAATTTGCATGTTTTTGGATTTAAGATAATTAAAATGAAAAGTTCGGCGTCAAAATTTTTTGGTCAATTGATAAATTCGTTTAAAATAGTCATATTTTCCTCAACATTTCTAGATAAACTCTTTCATCAGATCGATATAAGTTCGATATAAAGCGAACAAGGTCAACTCACCCGATAGTACGATAATGATGAATATTCGAAAATATCTGAAAATGTCTAAATTGTAATTTTGATATCAAGCTTCGCACTACATTTCGTAGTCGAGTGAAACTCGAATATCATCTAGTTATATTTTCTACTTTATGTTCATTCAAAAATCGTATACATTAAATATATTCAGTTATAAATAGGATTATTCTAATTCACATGATAATAGAAATTTGAATGAAGAAAAGTGAATAATTCTAACTTGATAATTATTTTTTTTTGGTATAAATAAATGTCAATACAAGGTCGTTGTTTGACATATGTTAGATGTATTAAACAACAAGAAATTTATTTGCATTTTTATTAAAAACATATATATTTTTGTTTTATTTTAATTTAAACATGAAATATTAGACAGAAACCTATATGATTCATGATTAATTATATACAATGAGAACAGCGTAAAAGTCGTCTTGAATTTCAAATAAAATACTTAGCTATGAATATTATAAAAAAATAGGTTTAATATAAACTTATTAACCTAATATTTCATTAACCTTTATTATGTACGACTATATTAAAATAGTTAAAAAAAAAAGACTATCTTCATAATATACTTGACTAAAACGTTGTCTATTATACAGCTGCTCAATAACCAAATTGAAAGAGATCATTACATTGAGCTTTTTTTAAATAAATTAATTATGAGATTGTCTAGGTCATAAAGACTACTTATAAATTTGACAATCTATCATATGAATTAGAAGGGAAAAAATGGTGAATTAGTTTCAGATTACTATGTAAGTTATTAATATATATTATTTTGATTTTATTTAGCAAATTATAATTATATTAATAAACATATTTTATGTTTTAATTAAAATAATAGTTTAAAAAAAATTTTAAAAAGAAATTTACACACAAAAAAAAATTTCTGTATGTATAATAAATGTCTTTGAGAAAAAAAAAGCAAGAAGTGACCTAACCTCTTCCACGTTATACCTATTAGTCATTTTTCTTTTCTATTCAGTGTCCAAATAAGACAAGAAGAATATTTCACGTGCATCATAAAATGTTTATCTATACTATGTAACTCTTTACGATAAATATTTTTCTTTTTATTTATTATTGTGGTAAGATTATCATATATAGAAAAATTTTATATTTTATTTTTAAAAACTAGTAGTTAAATAAATCTTAGTAAGGAATAACTATATGCTTATTTTTGTGAAAATGCTTAGAGAATAAAGATTGAGATATAATATAGAATATTTTTTAACATTTTAATTTTCAATTTGTGAATACGACTTATTTTTAACTATGAATAAAACGTATTATTCGAGCTATAATATTGCTACGTTTATCTCACTAATAGACAAGTTAAAATCAAGTATTATATCACTTATCAATATAAGAAATTGACAGTGTCATTCTACTTCAAAAAAAAGAATTTCAAAATATAATGAAAATTTTTATTCAATCAGTCCTAGCAATAATTTTCAATCAATAATAGAGACAATTGTATCTATATTCTTTAAATTTTTATTTTAATTACATACTATTTCAGGTCTATTGAATCTTTGAATAGATTAATTTAATTAAATCAATTGATCTATACGATACATTATATATGTTGAACACCTGAGAATAAGATTCAGTAAATGATCTTTTAGTTTCCTTTTACCAATTAACATGAATGTCAATTGTTTCTTATTTCATTTTGTTATAGAAGTTATTCATTGAAGTTAATTAAAAATCATTAGATTCAAATAATATAAACTTATCGAATTCTATTTCATATATTTGACATTGTTAAAAAAAAAAGAAAATTTAATATAATGTGACAATTATTTTAGTATAGTTAAAGAACATAAAAGAATACTATTTTTAACACCTACATTAACCAAAGAATGAAAAAAAAAAGGAATAAACAAAAAAGAAGAATAAAACGAAGTACGTTTTCATTTGACAATACCATCTGATGTACGATTTTAACTATTTATTCATTTGCTTGCTGTTTAAAAGGTAATACAGAAACAGAAAAAAACATAGTTTTTATATTGCAATGTTACAGTATTGAAAAAAAAAATTTAATCTCATGCTTAGTTTAAAACAGAATTTACTTTTTTGACACAAGAAAAATAGAGAAAGAAAGAGATTTATTTCATGTCTTTATAGCTATCATACTAAATAAGAAAATGTCTATTAATGTATGTACAACTTTAATAACAAAAAAATATGAATAGTTTTGTTTAATTTTAGTTCACCGATAGAATAGCTATGAATGTTTTCATTTTCTTTTTTAAGTCATTCTTTTTTAGACATATCTGTAAGTAATGTACTGAAAGAACACAGTATATATGTATATACCCTTTTCTTTTCGTTATATTTTTATGCGATTTAAAGATAATACACGTGGTGTATGACATGAAGTATACGAGTGAAATATGTGATGCATAAAGTAAAGCGGTTAATATGTGAGGACGTGTAGAGAACAGAAAAGTATCTAATAATATATACATTTACATTGTACCTCGTGCATCTGTTCTAGGACTATATCATTATATATCGCGTGTTCTGCTTTAAAAATAGTAGCACATGAGATTTTTTTTTTCTTTCCATTATATTTGTTTATTTTTTTATGTATAATAAATGTTATATAATCTGGGTTTTTTCTGGTCTGAAAATACAACTTATGATTTATATGAATATTTATTCATATTTTCAGACAATGACATCTCCAAAACTTATTTCTGATAATAAAATGTCCGACGAGTGTTTATCATCATCGACCTTAGAAATTATCATTGACGATCAATCAATTAGTGATTCAATTGATGAAGATTCAAATAGTCAAAAAAAGTATAATTAATTAATTACTAAAAATTGAATAATATTTAATTAAAATAGACATTCAAATTCTAGTACTACAGATGATAAACATATAACCTATCGTCGACGAAAACAAATAGCACTTAAAGTTTGTTTAAAAACTATATTAAAAGAAAATGAAATATATATATATTGATATTTTATTTAGAATACAAAATCTCATCGATTAATCGAGAAACGACGTCGAGATCGAATGAATCGTAGTCTTGGTGTTTTATTAAATTTAATACCTCATAAAAAACCTGAAGTATAAATTAATTCTTATTTATTTTAATTTCTTCGAAATATTTCCTTTTTTTTCGTTTTAGAATCAAAGACGCATTGAAAAAACTGAAATTATTGAAATGGCAATTGAATATATTCGTAATTTTATATCATCAACTGACAAATCATGTAAATACAAATTAATATTTTATTTCTTCTAATTATAATTTTTTTCATATTCTAGCTGAATTAATTCATATTAATAAAAAGGCTAATTTAAAAGTTGATGCATATCGTACTGGATATCATAATGGAACTTATGATACATATGAATATATAGAAAAAAATTTAGATAATAAACAATTTCTTACTGATTTAATTCGATATATTAAAGAAAAAGATATTCAATTAAATGATTTAAACGGTTAGAATATATTTTTAAGAAAAAAAATTAAATAAATAAATATCAAATAATATTTTAGTTGTACCTGATAAAAAAAATCATATAAAAATGAAAAATTTTTCATCAGAAAAAACTTTATCAACAAATTATGATATGTCAAATTCTAATGATAATTTATGTGCAATAAATGATATAAAAACATCAGAAAATCATGAAAATACATTTGATTTTCCAATTGATGAACAAAATAATACAATTGAACAAACAAAAGTACCTATATTTGTTTTACATCCATCTGGTACACATTATATACCAATGTGTATTAATTCATCAATTGTTTCACATGCATTTAATAATAAATCTAATATATCTCAATCATCATCAATTAATGAACAACGTCAATGTCATCCTGTATCAATTCCTGTAAATTTTAATCCAATATCGGCTTTATCAGATTCATATGAACTTGATATTCAAAATATAAATGTTATCGGTACTAGACATCAAACAAGTGTAAGACCAAATTGACCATGTAGATTTTGTTTTCTTTGTAATACATATTTTTCTTTCATATTGAATAATGTCAAATAGGAAGAACAAAAAAAAATGTCAATTCAAAAAAAAAAATCTCGATCAAAGCAGCAGACAGAAACCTAAAATTTATTTTTTTTTGAAATTATGAATGTCAACAACTGAAGCCATTCTCAGTCGGCAGACTGCTTTTGAATTCATTATGTTTATACATTTAAAAAAAAACTGAAAGGACACTATCACCCCATAGACTTTCAATTAATATGTTATAGAATTTATTAGGACATCGAAAAAATTTAAATATCTCATTATTCATAAGAATTTTGACTTCTAGATCCGTCAAATAAATTGCTATTAATATACATCAGTTTCGCTGAATATTTCAGATATTTTAATGCATAATTCTTTATAACATTTGAGTGCATCTATATCAAGGGTTAAAAAAAACATTCTTGCTCTTTAAATATTAGAAGTTTATAAATAACTCGTATTGATAAATAAAATAACATTATTAAAGTTATATGAATACAAATATTTAATTCATATAATAGTATTTAATAAACTATATTGAGTATTTTCATCTTTTTAATTAAATAAATAGTTTATTAAAATTTTCTGTCTTTATATTATAATTTTAGATATCCTTGATTCTTAATTGTTACTATTTCTAGTATATTATGAACATGACCTTTTTGAAATTAATTATGATCTAATTATTCTTTTTTAGAGATTGTGCTATTGAAAGAACCTTCAAACTTTTTCTGGCCGAAAATATTAGTTTTAGACGTTTCTATTTTTTTGCTCTACATATGCTTCGAAATGCTTTATACGTTACTATGTTTAAAGAAATTCAAAAAGGGATTATTTTTTACATGAGAAACACCTAAATTTTTCATGTTTTGTCGAGCCTTCTTAAAACGTTGTTTTCACCCAAGAAATCGATATAAATGTTCCTACTTGTCAGATATAGTATATTCGATCGAGTTGAATCTTCTTAACACATACTTTGAGATGTCTAGTTTCTTTTTGTTTTATTTTAAAAATATTATATTACTAATTTTTGGTAGATCTTACAACATAGACTCTATTGAAAATAATATACATTTTTAGGATACTTTCCGTATTTTAGCTTTTATATTCGATAGAAAAAGAGGCAATCGAAAATGTTTCTTGTATCAGTAAAAGCCTTGGCTCAAAGGTCTCAATAATTTTTGGGGTCGGAAGAGGCGAAAAACTTCCCAAACATTCAAACGCAGACTGTCTGTGAGCGATAATTCAAATTTTTCACAGACCCGTCGTAAATAGTGGGAAGGGCTAGCCCACCCTCATCCCCTCCTACATCAAGAGCCCTGGAAATAATCTTTCTGAAAAAATCTGACAGCCAAAGTAAAAGTATCAAATATGTTGTCTTGAAAGAATATGAGCAGAAAATCGTTTCAATAGTATTACATTTAGGTTCTTTATCATAAGAATTACATTTTAACAAGAATTCTATCTTTTGCTATGAGGATCAAGAAAGTATTTGTATATATTTCTTACAATCCATCCAATTGGCTTAATCTAAGTAAGGATGTACAAGAAGAAAATGGAAATTTTTATGTTTCTAAAAGAACAATTACTTTTTTTTAATGGTTACTAGTTGAGCGTCGCTCAGCTGTGGTTCATTCTGGTTATACCAATAGTCTCTTTCTATTCTGAAGACAGGTGTCATCAAAAATACAATCAAAAGTTATAGTATTACATGTGTCAATATTGTGCATTTTAAAAATATTTAAGTATAAATAAATTTTAAATCTTGATGTTTTTTTTATAAATATACGTTGTTCAATTCTTTAGAAGTATGACAATAAAAATTTTCATTGAATTGTTCTGGTAATTTTTTACAAGGTTAAAAGTAACTGTTGTATAATGATAAAATGCTTCATTATCTTTAGAGACACAAAAAATAAAGATAATAATTATATAATTTGCAAGTATTTTATCATGAACAAATCATAAAACTTTACATTATCTTTGTAAACATGCATCGCGAAAGTTTTCACTTCTTTTACATGAAAGAGTTCTTTTAATTATCCTAATTAACCTTTTTACACGATAAAAAGTAAAGGTCTTCATGATATCGTTGTCATCCATTATAATAATACAGAAAAAACTTCAGAAATTTTCCCTATTTTAAGAAATAGGATATATTTTTGAGTATAGGGATTTAATAAAAATATATGTCTTTGCTGGTTTATATTAGCACATCAGTTTGTTTTACAATTTACTTTAGAGTTTCACGATTTCTCGTAAGAATTTTGGTTTGCTGTTTGGAGTATCCTGTAAATGCAATGTTGATATTCCAAGGGCTTTAAAAACTTGATTAAAGTATTACCAATAATCAATGAATGTTGAAATATTACTGTATGGTAAGTTGTAAAACAAATCGATGATCTATCTTGCCGGAATTGTATAAACTTTGGTTTAGTCATCGATATATACTTAAATTATTGTCTTTCATAAATAGGAAAAAGAATGAATGAAAATAGGAACATATGAACTACATTTTAGTAGTTAAAACTTTTGAAAAAACAAAAATTATATATAAAGTATAATTATTCAAACACACAAAGACTACATACTTCGATCTACGAATCAAATCTGGAAGAAACTACAAGTCTATTTATGTGTCACGCAATAGCAGTGTAAAAGTTCCTTTCGTTAAATCAAACATTTCTGTAATAAAGAATGATTACGTAAATAAGATAGAACAAAGAGAAATTGTAGTCATAAAAATTTGCCAATATAAGATCGATAAATTATTAATACTCATCAAATAGTTCAATCATATTATGAAATAAAAAGGTAGTTAATGGCGAAAAATAATTTTGATCAACATGACAAATTAAACTATTCTTTAAGAAAACTTTCTGAACGGCTGACTGGCTTAGATTCAGTCTGATTCATTTGAAGCTTTAATACATATATAGAAACAACAAGAAATATTCCAGAGATAATGATGATGAACGAGAAGGGAAAATTATCTGTAGAATATGAACCAAAGAATAAACAAAAGAACAGTGTGAGGTCATTTGATATTTGATGTATAGAAATGGAGAATAGTTCATCTTAAGATATATCAAAATGCAACTGTCTAGCTTCTTATTTTTAAAAGAATTATATATACTATCATTATGAAAAAGAAAACAAAAGATAATATCAATTGATGAGAAAAGATAAATTAAAGTAGATTAACAAAGGCCATAAAAAAAGAGTGTAAAATTTAATTAAATAAAATATAAAAATGAAAAACATTCAATTTAACTATCAATCAATTTCGAATTTCTCATATTATTGTTTATAAATCAAAAGCATCTATTGTATTTTTTGTTTTATTTTGTTTCTTTTATAAACTTTTTAATAGTTCATTATACATAAATACAATAACATATTTTTTACAATAGATTTAACAAACGAATTCAAAATGTCTATATGCATTTATAATTATTAGTAAATCAACAAAGCAAATTGAACTCACATAAAAGATGTTTGTTAAAAAAAAAAAAAGACGAAGAATATTCTATTTGATTTTAATTGAAGACAGGTAACAGATGGAGAATACACTAGTCTATTGTCGATAGACATATAAAAAGCATACATTGGTGCAACAGAGTGTAATATATGATAATGATTGCATGAGAAATATGTCTATGATTGAAAACTTTTAATTTTTTTTTTTTTTTGAACAAAAAAAGTGATGTCATTTTCATTTTAAACGAAAACGAATAACAATCTATTATAATGTGTGAATGAATGTTAACAAAAACGTATGTACATTTATTTAATCCCATAGATAATGACAACAATTAATTGAATCTTTCGTTCGTGATATTTTTTTTTCTATATATATAACACAACAACTTGTACCACTTTATATATAATATTCGATTTCAATTAACATGTTAAATCTTTTCTTATTTAATACATCGACATTATGTATATATATATACCTGCATGAATACGTAATAGTAATAATAATGATGAGAAAAGAGATGGTCATTCAATTGACAGTTAGTTAAATTTTTATATAATTCAAATATTGAGAAGATTTCTAGGTATAAAACAATTAACATTATTATAGATAAGAAAAATATATTATCTATTATGACATCTGGTAAGTAGAAATGAACATGATGTAAGAATAAAAACTTAATAGAATAATAATTATATACAAATATATTATTTATAATATTAATTAAATTTTAGAATAAAATTATTTTTAAAAAAAAATGCCAATTTTATTAAATAGGTAAGTAAATGATAAAAGAAAAAAGGTAAAAAATCCTTGAAAATTTTGAGACAGTCAATAACAATCTTCTCCTATTTCATAAATATACATCTTCTTATCAAAGATAACATATCTTTAGTTTTATTAAACCATTTTATCCATCAAAACGTTATTCAATGTTCAATCAAAAATTAAATTGTCTTAATGATGTAAGTAACCATATCCAATCCATTTTGTTATACATATATTTAATAATAATAATATAAAAAAAAAATAAATGTGATATTGAAGCCAATTTAATATTGTCTATCAAATTTTTTTTCTTCCCATAATATATGTGTTTGCCTTTTTTTTTTCTTCTTCTTATTCTATAACCTTGTACACTCAAATATTTGTCTCGTCTTCATTACATAAATTGTTATTATAGTATCGTCATTCTCCTTCTATTGCTGTTATTACAACTACATCTTATTTTCGACCTATCACTTTCATTAATAATATGAAAAAAAGACATCAATGTATGACAAAGTAAGGATTCGT
>JAJEKB010001237.1:0-24915 GCA_022393335.1 Macrotrachela quadricornifera | reverse complement strand
AATAATATGAAAAAAAGACATCAATGTATGACAAAGTAAGGATTCGTGTTTTTTTCTTTTTGTATGATTGTTGTTTGACTTTTATCGATAATCTTTATTTAGTTAAATGATGATGAATATATATTTGTATATAAATCATAGGAAACGTTATTGTATCTTATCTATTGAGTAGACGAGTAATGAACATTGTGTCTCGACATATAAGAAAGAAAAAAACGGATTGAATAAGCAAGGTCAGCTGTTTTTTCTTATAATAATATGTGAAATGTCCAGACTTGATTCTTTGAACTTATCCGACATTAACTTTCTGATGATCTAAACATTCTTCTTCTAATTATTGTTATTAACACTTCTCAGCAAGTATGTCTAGTCTTATATTTCACATTAAATATAAATAAAATAAAGGCGGGATAAATTAATTTTAGTTAGAAAGATCTTTTATATAGAAAAAAAATATAATGATTAGTAGTTATCTATCCATTCAATACGGAAATTATAATGAGCTCTTTTTTCCTCTACGATTAAGAGCAATGCTTTTCTATATTTGTTCTACTGACCACCATTACGCTTCTTTTTTTTTTTTTTTTTTTTCTTTTCAATCTCATTCTCTATTCAGTAAGTAAGTAGACGAGAGAATGAACGTAAGCATATGTGTATATGTCTCTTATTAGTTAGGCGTTTGGTCCTTTGTGTGACACCTCTTTTCCTTGTATGCACACACTTTTTCCATTCTTTTATTCTGTTCATTAAATCAAAAGATGCTTTGAAACCGGATGTACTGTTCTCGGGCCACTACTCTGCTTGATTACATAATTTTCATTGACTGACTATGTACTAGATTCTATTGTTGACTTTAAGGTAGATTGAAGAAGAAAAGCATTCATCTCCTCCGAGAGACATATGCTTCCTTTCTTTTTCTTATTCATTCATTTTACTCTTTTTTTTTTTATTAAATATCTAAATAAATCAAGGTTGAAAAATTTTTTTTTGCTGATAAATACAATCTTGATATTGATGTTATATAATGGTAATCATATATATATATGTATATATGTGTTTTGTATGGTAAAATTAATTATATTTCTTTCATAGAAGGACAGATGGTCACGCTATAGTACTGTTTAGAAAAAAAATCTAAAATAAGAGATTCTCTTCGTTAATAGTAGATCAATTATTTACAAAGACTCTTGAAAAAAAAAAAGAACGTAGAAGAAGGCGGAGAGAAAAGGGACATATACACTTGTTCCTAATTGACCGTGAATAGAAGTAAACATAAACTAGCCCAATAGGTCTAGTCGTGCGTATGTCAAGTGACAATTCGAGATAACATCATATGTTCGTTTTTAATTGAGATGAAGAAGAAAAAAAAAACAATTTTCTATCATGTATTTAGATCAAATTTGTCTATTACAAAATTGTATTTTGTTTTTCTTCTTCTCATTATAGTTATATCGAAGAAAAAAACTGAGATAATCTTATTAAAAAGAATACATATAGACAATATTTATAATTAAATTAATAGAAATAAGTAAGAAAAAAATAAAACAAATCTTATTCATTAGTATGCATACGAGGTGGACATTACCGGAACCGGATTACAGGACAAGTGTGACATTTTGTACATCAGAGAAATACATAAATGAAATATTTACATATTATAGTCCATCGATGAAGTCATCTTTTGTATATTTCATAGAATGAAATTGAAGAATGTCAGTAGAGATCATATATAACCTTGGACATGAGTGTTCAATACATACAGATGTGATGTATATTTGCTTTTTATAATACTTCAATATGTTCGACATAACCACATACTTGCGTCATTCCCTATCAAATAGGAAACAAAAAAAAAGAAAAAAGAGATGACACATTTCGTTTTTCTTTTTTGCTTCTTCTTTTCTCTTACTTAGTTTAATCAAGTAGAAATTAGAGCCATGTCTTTTCTCTTTTTTCAGTTTACCCTTATCGATACAACGAATGATGATCAACGATGACCATAAGCAACCTATTGAACTTATGCAACAACAACAGAAGCAACAGCAGCAGCAACAATCGTCATCTCCTTCCTCTTCATCATCTGTCAATCATATTCAACCGTCTACTTTTACCATTTATGATAATAACCATCATCTTCAATTGATACAAAAAAAATCTATTTCATCATCATCACGAGTAAGGAAAAAAAAAACATATTATAAGAATAATAATCATCGATCGACTGTTATGATACACATACATGTTAGAAGTCCTTCAGGCTAATGCACATATATGTGTGACAAATAGCCCGTGACTCTTTGTTACATCGTTATATATATAGATATCAATCGAATATGATCCTTGAATTGATGTTATATAGAACAATTATGAAATCATAAAAATGAACGAAGAAAAAACTGTATATATGTATATACATATATTTATAGTTTCTTTTTTCCTCTTTAGCGATAATCATATACAGACATCGATTATAGAAACAGTTCCTTCTTTTTCCTTTTTAGTTGACCGATGTAACCAAATATGATAATTGGTCTCTATTCATTCAATTTTGTCTCTATTGATTGACTGGACTGGACACATGAGGAAACGGATGCATCAGTAAGAAATAGAAGAAGAAAAAGAAAGGGACTATGTCCGAATCGAATTGACAATGACTTTTGAGACGAATAACGTCACCAGAGAATTTTCTGTCTGATGATAATAATGATAATTCGATATACATACATATATATATACGTGTCACATTGTTTAGATTAGACTCGGTCTACGATGTTTGTATTCATTTGACTACAAGCAACAACAACAATTATTTGATCAAATCTTTCCTTATAATGAATTAACAACGAATATTAGTGAATATATATTACAATTAACAACAAATTATCTTAATAGATTAATTATACTTTCTGGTCAATATTGTGAAAGTAAGAAAAAGAAGATATTTATTAAAATAGATTTCTGATAAATATTATTATAGTTAATCAATTACAAAGTACACTTATATCATTAACATTAAATCAATTCTATCATATTATAAATAAACAAAATAATAAAAATTTAATTCTTCGTATAAGTATTCAAGAATTTACAAGTGAAAATACTGAAGATATTCTTACAACTCGAGGTAAACAATGCTTTCTTTTTCTCAATATTTATTTAATTCTTTTTTGACTTTACATATAGGAAAATATTTATTATTACCCAGTGATTATACAGTTAATTGTCCAATTCAAACATCTGAATATCTTAATTATCTTTGTTCTAAACATCAATCATATCCAATATTAATAACATTTCATCTTATTAATAATTTAACAAATATAAATTCTTTAGAATTTCATATACTTTCAACAAATGATAATAATGATGAAACAATATCATCAACAAATATTAATCAAAAAGAATTTTCTAATCTTCTCATGTCATTGTCATTATCTTTACCATCAAATAGACAGAAACAATCGTTCCATTTGTCTAAGTAAGATTTAGTTGGTTTCTATCTTAAACTAATTATATGATTATACATATGTCTTTTTTCTTCGTTAATGTTTCTAACATATGTAGTCTATACAATTTATGTTGTTTTTTTTTTTTTTTATATAATAGCAAATGTAATAGTCACGAACAATCATTAGTCTCATTAACATCAATCTTAAATGAATACGTGATTAATATTGATGAACATTTTTTGTATATATTAGCAAATGTTAAAAACGATAAACAATTAAAATATTGGTCGAAAATTCAACGATTATTTAAAACTAAAAGAAATCGATTAAAGGTAAGAATATGTCTATTGTATAGAATCAGTAGACATGTGACACATTTATTGAATCGAATTAATTTTTAATAATATTAAAAATCTATATAAAATTCGAATTTTGTTTTGTTTTTGTAGATGTCTCGTGATTCTTCCTCTATTGAAACAATATTAAATCATCCGAAAAAAGAAATATGGGTTGATGGTCCATTAAGTTCTTCATATAATAATGAAATATGGATTGATGGTCCACGTGAATTTTCTTCTCGAAAACCAACACCAAAACATCGTTCAAAACCAATGTATACAAAATCAAAAATTTCTACTATATTTTCCCCATTACATACATATTCTCATAATGAAATAGATGAAACTATATCATCAAATAATTTTGATACTGAATCAATAGTTAGTTCACATTGTCATTTACCTGTTTTACCTGTATTTAAA
This sequence comes from Macrotrachela quadricornifera, assembly GCA_022393335.1. Classification (NCBI taxonomy): domain Eukaryota; kingdom Metazoa; phylum Rotifera; class Eurotatoria; order Philodinida; family Philodinidae; genus Macrotrachela; species Macrotrachela quadricornifera. The sequence goes on along the minus strand of JAJEKB010001237.1, from coordinate 20,705 downwards.
GATCATTCATTATTACCATTTCGTGAAAATGAAAATTTTGATAAAATAAAATCAAATTTAAATGATTCATCAAAATTTAATATTAAATTAAGTACAAATAAATTAAATGATGATTTAGAAATGTTAGAAAAAACACTTGAAACATTATTAATTCCATCACCTATTGTACCAATTACTAATGATAATCAAAATTTAATGACAAAATCTTTAAATCGTATTGATCAATTATCATCATTAATGTCTAATGATGAAAAAAATAAACGTTTATCAAGAATTGTTTCTCCAACACGTTTTAATAAAATTTTATCAATTGAAAATCAACCACCATCTGTTCCTAATTCACCTTTAATTATTCAAAAAACTCGACATTCACGAACAATAAATCGTTCATTTCAAACACCAAAAAAACCTAAAATACCTATACGTACAACAAGTTTAGCTGATACTAATTCTCGTCCATCAATATTTCAACGTTTATTTGGTATACGTTCATTAAATCCTTCACAACAATCTATTGTTATTCAATCTCCACCATCATCACCTTTAATATCACCATTAACTGTAACATTAGATTCACATGATGATCTAATGCCATTAACAACAAGTAGTACAACATCATCAGCATCTGGACGTGCTAGTTCAAGTGGGTATGAATCAATGAGTAATACATTATCAGATGAAACAAATATTAAAATACGAAATAAATCTATACGAAAAGGTTTGAATAAAATAATAATTTAAAAAATTATTTTGCTTTTTTGTTTAAGAAGATCGACGAATGAATAGTAATGTTTTATGGAATAGTCCAATAGTAAGAATTTAATAATAAATATCGAATTTTTTTTTTAAATGTGAATTAGATTCGTGATAAATCTCAACATCAACAACGATTAACACAATTAAAACATCGACAAAATGAACTTAAACTTGAATTAGCTATGACAAAAACATTTTTACTTATGGATAAAACTAATGATTGTATGTAGAAAATATTTGATATAATACATTCTTTTTTCTTTTCTTTAGCTCTCAATACAACTAGTCCAATGCATAGAAATTTAACAAATACTTCTAATGAAGAAGAAGAAGAACTTGAAAAAGATATTGAATATTTAGAAAAACGTTTAGCATCAGCTAAATCACAATTAATGTTTGTTACTTATCAAAAAAATAAACAATTAAAAACTTAGAATGATATTAAAAATATATTACAAAAAAATTTTTTTTTCTGCTGTTGTTGTTTTTTTTTTGTTTTTTTAGTATTTTTGTTTTGATATATGACAAGAAAAAATATAAATAATATATTTAGACACAGAGAGAGAGAGAGAGATAAATAATATTTACTTCTGTTGGAAAACGGGTTTAACATACTAAACAGATACTGATGTTTAGAAAGTCAACTACATCATGTAAAAAATGTTCTAACAATGACAATTTCAAAAAAAAAGAAATCTTGTTATTATTTTTAAGTCCATTTTATTCGTGGCGTTGGTTATTATAGGATTTTATTGTTAATTTAACTTTGATTATAGTGTAATATATTATTTTAAAAAAAGAATTTTTACATTTCAGAGCTTTCGAAAATTAAGGCTTCCTCCCTTCAAAATGCAATCACTTAATAGATTTTTTTGCTTCTTCACCTTGTTCGAACGCGATTTCCATTCTAATAAAGCGTATAGGGATGAAAATAGGAATTTTATTAAATTCTACTACACATGTATTTTGTACATACGATAGCTTTCTGTATCTGTAGGGGTATTCTACCACACTATTATATAAAGTCAAATATTTTTTTTAAGAATTTTAAGAAAAGGATTCTGATGGGATCTATGTACTGAGATACTCTTTTTGCATAAATATTAGCAAATTATGACAATCAGAGATCTAAATAAATCGAATTTTTTATGAGACTGATCGATCTGTCATAATATTTGTAGACAATGTGATTAGTTCGATGGCTTATCTGGTTTTATAATGACATCTACTTCTTGTTCGATTATCAAAATTAAGTTTTAAGAAATTCTAGTGTAATATTGTTTTTTGTAAAAGTACTACCAATTATTTTTCTTATTTTAATTTTACTTATATGGAATAAACTATGTAAAAACTTGGACGATATTCACTATATATTGTTTGCTATTTCAAAAACACGATTTTTTCGTACCTGAAGTTCTCCATAGGAATCTTTTGAACATAGACATATTGAAAAACTAGTAGTTTCGTCGAATTTCAATAGGAACTTAAACTCTTTTAGGGTTATTACTAGAACACGATTTACTATCTACAGGAAAAAAATCACTACAATCGGAGGGGGTCACCTGAAAAGGATCGCTCGCAAGCTAATTTCTTTAATTTATAAACCTATGTTCTATGTGTTTGTTATAATCATGATGTTGTTTATGTCGAAATAGCCATTTTCATCTCATTTTGTTTTTTTTCATAAAAATATAAAATTAATTGAATGATGTGGAAATTTTTTTTGTTGTTTGTTTAACGTCTTACCAATTGTTTACACAAAGACATGCTACAATTTCTATCAATTCTTTCTAGGTGAATAATAATTGCGTCGGTATAAAAACATATTTAAATGCAAACATCAGGTTCTGTTGAAATTCACAATAATTTTATTGACTCAAATCATGTTAAATTTAACTACTTTTTTAAAATTAATGTATCAAGCTTATGGTAAGGATATAGAACTTAAATTAATTGCATCAATAGTTAGTTTAGCACTTTCTTCTGAAATAATATATAATTATTGTCATTGTCAAACAATATTATGCTTAATTATTGGTTTATCAATTTATCTTCTTATTTATTTGTATTTAATACCGATTTTTTTTATCTATTTGAGTCCTATATTGAACAAAATAATAAGATTATGGTTTTCTTCAATTTACATATTTTCTGATAAAGTTCTTCGACCATATAGTACACAATTATGTCAATTTTTACCATCTATTGGAACATTAGAATCAAATGATACAATATGGCCTATTGAAAAAATTCAAATAATGATTAAATTTACTTCATTAAGTGCAACAATTCCTTTTAGTTTAAAAATATCTTCATATTTATTTCCAGATATTATTTTTAATTTTTATATTACATTAGTTATAATTATATTTATTATAAGAACAGTATGGTATATTCTTGATGCTATTGATTGTCGTCTTTATCCATTTATATTTATATTTATAATTCAATATTTTATAACACCAATAAATTCATTATTTTATGTTTTTATAACATTATTATTAACAGCATTTTTATTTCCATATTTACATCAATTGTTAACTAGTAATTTTATTAATAGATTAATTGATAATATTCAATTAATGAATTTTCAAACATATTTAGAATTTGATAATAATTATAAACAATTTACTGCTGAAATTATTAATTTATTTATAACAATTTATTTAATATATTATGTTATTATTATTTATTTAACAAATAATTTATCATTAATATTAACAATATTAACTATTAGTTTTTTATCAATTTTTATATATACAAAATTAATATATTTTATTTTAATTATACCTAATTGGATAATGCTTATATTTTCATCTATAATATTAAGTCAATATATATTATATGAAAAGTCTAATAATAATTATTTATTATTAAGTATAATATTAATATTTTATTTTATATTTATTTATCCATTATTTTATCTTTTATTACGTTATTTAACAATTAAATTATCAAATAAAATAGGATTAAAATTAAAATTAATTCGAGAAAAAATATATGAAAAATCTGTACCATCTGTTTTTATGTCAGGTACATCACAGACTAATATATCATATTTATTCAATAATTCAAACATTTTCTATCGATTAATTATATTTTTGAAGAATATTTTAGTACGATTATTTCGTAATTTATTTAGATAATATTAATTAGTTAGTCTTTTTATGTATTATAGACAGAATATTAATAAAGAAAAAAAAATGAATAAATTTGGTTTGTTTTTCTTTTGTAATATCGATTAAAAGTTAGTGTTGTAAAAAAAAATCAATGTATTCAAAGAATTTACCTCTACAATTAGAAATAATTTAAATGAAAAACATATATATATATGGTATTTTATTAGATTAATCTTAAAATGACTGTATTTCTTTTAAATTTAATTAATGATTGAATTTGTTAAAAGAAAAATTTGTTCATAAAAATTCATTAAATATTATTTATTTTATGAAGAGAAATGATGAATATCATTTCTAATATGTTATGTGATTGTATCTGGCAAATTTTTGTTCTTACCATTGATTATAGACGAGCCAAATGATGCTTGCACAGAATTTTATTAGATGTATTTATATGTTTTGACCAATATCTATTCCACATAAAACATGAGAGATATTTGCATTAATATGTTTATGGAGCGAAGTTTGCTCTACAAACAATGCTATTTACTTTGATTTTCTACATAGAACCAAAGGTACTAAATATATTGTATTATAAATAGAAGGTTTCAGAAAATAGATTTTTTTGACAAGATGCTTTTACAGTTTTCAGAAAAAGATGTATAACGTTTTATTCACTTGAGTTCAAGCCTATTGTTATATATGGTTTTACAGAGAATTGAATATTCGACAAATTGCTATTTTAAAAAATACTCTACACAAGTGATGTATAGTGGAGTAGCATGTGGTTCCTTTGTCGAGATGCCACTTTTCATTTCTTTTTCGTATTAACTTACAGTTAATCAACCTTAAATCAAAGAAATATTCTAAACATATATTAGAAAGAAGCATTTCAGTTGCAACATCCTCTGTTTTTGTAAATGTTTCTGTACAGACAAATGATGTAATCTTAATTTCTTTTCTGAAAAGATACACTGTTGAAAGCTCTACAAAAAACAAATGTCGAATCAAGCCTCTACTAATAATTTCTGATAATTTTTCCCATACTCAAAATGAAATATTACATTTCAATACTACTTCCCATCGTATTTGAAATTATAAAAATGTTTCGAAAACCTTTTTACTTTGTGATAAGAGTTTTGTTGATACAGTTTTTATAGAGTTCTCAACGGCACATCATTTGTTCATGCTGAGATATATGTTAAATAAAAAAGATTTTTTTTTTAATAGTGTTTCATTTTTAGTATGAGAAAAACTATCAGAATATGTTAATAGAGACTTGATTAGGCATTGTTTTTAGAGCTTTTGACACTGTATCTATTGAGAAAAAAAGAATATTTACAATTGAACGAACTCAATCATATGATAAGATTTACTTCCATTTACCATGTTTTTTTGCATTTTCCAAATAACAAATGAAAAGCAATTTACAAGAACGTACAAATTAACCAAAAAAGTATACAAAAATTAGTTTTAATCATAAATTTTTATTTTTCAAATTTGTATTACATTTGTTGATAAAATACAGCAATTAAAAAACAAAATTCCATTGATGAGTTTGAAATACTTTTTAATTTAATCTAAATTTACCAGATGTCCTTGATGACTAATACTATTGATCACCAGTTTTTTACGAGTAAAATATCGCACAAAAAATATTTTATTTGTCATTCTTTTACTTTATACCAATGTCTATTGACATTGACTCACCTTTATATGTTTCATATTAACAACCTCTTCTAAAAGCGGTATTGTATTTATTTATTTTCTTGTATTCTTCTACGTTTTTATTTGTCAATTAATACAGATTAACTCGTAAGTATTTATTCTATGGCAACTGCAACAAGTAAATCTCAATGTATTACATGTGGTAAAGATAAAGGTGCTGTTAGGTGTGAAGGATGTTTACAAATATTTTGTCGTAATCATCTGATAGATCATTGTCAAGAATTAAATAAACAATTAGATGAAATTGAAGTTAATCGTGATGTTTTTCGACAAACACTTACTGAACAAATAAATGATTCAAATAAATATTTATTAATACAACAAATTAATAAATGGGAAGAAGATTCAATAAAAATAATTCAACAAACAGCAAACGAATGTAGACAAATATTAATTCAATATAGAATTGAACATATTAATCAAATTGAAGTTAATTTAAACATATTAACTGATCAATTAAGAGAAATTCGTCAAGAAAATGATTTTAATGAAATAAATTTAAATGATTTAAAACAAAAATTAACACAATTAGTTGAAGAACTTGATAAACCATCAAATATCTCAATTCAACAAGATTCTACAACACTTATTAACAAAATTTCTATCGCTATATCTTCTAGTGAGTGTATTAATTATATTTCAATTAATGAAAGAGTATTACTACAATTTAGATGCGCTAAAATCAAGAGAGATATGTCATAACTATGAAAATTCTTTTTATAATCATAAATTATCTAAAATCTTAGTACGGTCAAAAGAGGTGCTTTTACATGGCTGTTACACTGCAATGAAAAAAATAAAAGAATTACCGTTACCACACGAGCATCACATCAGTCTGTTAAAAATATTTCTTAAAATCATCATTATCAGAATTTTTGACCAACATTTGTAATATTTTTCACAACGAAGTTGTTGCCAGAACATCTTTACTGATATATGAATGACGAAGCATCAAAAGATTAAACAATTTTTTCCGCTTTCTGACTATTGTCTCTTTGATACTATTGATAGGTTTTTAAAAATCGATAATTATTATTTCTCAATCGTGAATATGTGTATATACGTTTGATTCAATTAATTTATTTTTATGAGAATGACGTAGTAATTGTAATATATTTATACGGACATATTTGACAAATACTTTTTAAAGTTATCACTTTTAAGCGATATACAAAATGAGCAATCGTTTTCAATTTCAAAAAGAACGCAACTCCGAAGTTTTCTTTTAATGCTTTGATTAACTACATATAAACAATATTACAAGCTCTGATCGATCTAAATAATATAACAACCACAAGAAATTAAACCATCTAAAGTGAATTACTCAGTTATGTTTTTTTTTTGAAATCGTTAAATGATTGAACGTTTTGTATTTTAGTCAAAATAATAACTTTCAATAGTGTTTTGTTATGTTTGTTTGTGTATAAGAAAAAGTTTAACAGTAGTACTTATTACTTGAAAAAATAATTAATTGATTAAGTTTGATATATAGTACAGTTGTATGGATTTCGTTTTCGTACCATTTTCAACTAATCAAATAAGCAAAATTATTTGAATATCATGTCTTTTTTTCCTATTTTTATCAATTTCATTCTAAACCAAAGACGAGGTGTAAATTAATTTTTTTATTAATATTTTTGACGATTTTTTTTAGGACAAATCCTTCCTCCTAATCACATTAATATCAACAGAAAATGGGTACAAAATGGAATTACTATTGCTGGAGGACATGGAAAAGGTAATGGATTAAATCAACTTTCACAGCCTTATGGTATCTATGTTGATAATAATGGTCAAAATATTTATATTGCCGACTATTTGAATCATCGTATTGTGAAATGGCAATGTGATGTAAAGAACGGCCAAATTGTTGCAGGTGAAAATGGAAAAGAACAGCGAATTGATCAATTGCGTCGTCCAACAGATGTAATTATGGATACAAAGAATGATTCACTAATTATTTCCGATTATGGAAACAGACGAGTGATACGATGGCCTCTTCGAAATAACGCAGATGGACAAATAATCATCTTTGATATTGATTGTATTGGTCTAGCAATGGATAATAATGGAGATCTCTATGTTTCGGATTATAAGAAGAATGAAGTGAGACGATATAAAATAGGAGATACAGATGGAATAATAGTAGCGGGTGGAAATGGAGTAGGAAATCATCTTAATCAACTCAATTATCCTACTTATATTTTCATCGATCAAGATTATTCAGTATATGTGTCGGATTCGAATAATCATCGTGTAATGAAATGGATAAAAGATGCAAAAGAAGGTATGATTGTTGCTGGTGGACAGGGTCAAGGAAATAGTTTGACACAACTATCTTATCCTCAAGGAGTTCTAGTTGATCATTTTAGTCATGTTTATGTAGCTGATTCTCATAATTATCGAATAATGCGTTGGTGGCAAGGATCTCGAGAAGGTAGTGTTATTATTGGTGGAAATGGAAAAGGAAATCAATCAAATCAGTTCAGTTTTCTTGGAGATTTGTCATTCGATCGACAAAGTAATCTTTATGTCGCCGATTATGGGAATAATCGAATACAAAAATTTGATATTATTCCAGATTGAATTTTTATCAATAATTAGGTTTTTCTGATGATTTTTTTTATTTTGTTGAAGAATAAATTAATTACGGACTTATATGAACCAGTGGTGTATAAATCATTAATTCATTTCGAGTTTTAAACTCATCTTCGACTTTTCAACTATTATTCTATGATAGATTAAGGATGCTGGAAGTAATGCACATAGTGAAGATGGTGCCTGCTGCATGTTGCAGCAATCTACAGGTCGTTGTTTTTTGACGCTCACACGCAGTGTAGTGTCTCTTAGTCAGGCATTCCTGACATCTCATTATGTATATTACTTCTAGCATTCTGCGGTTAGCGTCCTTAATCTACTGTGTAGTAATAGTTAAATAGTTGAAAAATTGAAAACTCCAAACAAATCTTCGAGTTTTACATGTATGTTATCAAATTAGATAAACTAATTTTTTTGAAAAAAATCATTTGATTTTAAAATCTATTACGGATACAGCATCATCGGACACAACTGTGACAACATTAGCGTTCAATGTTTAATTAGGAGTGGATAATAATTATCAAAATCGTTTAGGTCACGAAAACAACAATGCTGTTGAAGAAGAACAAGATGATGGAATAAATTTTGATAATAATTACTTTTCTTAATTTTTTTAAGTTTGACTGAAAAAGTAATTGTAAATTATTACATATGTACCATTGTAATGAAATATATCTTTTCCTCGAAAAAAAAATAGTAATTTTGCTTTTTTGAAAATATTATTTAATATGAATAACTATTTTAATTCTTTATCAGATGATGAATAAGAAATGTTTGTCTTTATGAACGCACTCCCGATTCCAATTTTTTTGTAATTTGAAATCGGAATCAGATCGGAATCGGCAACCTTTATCTCGATTCAGTACCAGAATTCAGATTGGGGTCACTGATTTCTCATTCCAATTCTGATATAGAATTGCCCATTCAAAATCTTATGTCATAATAAAATTAAGCCAATTTCCATACATTCTGTTTAACTAAACTTTTGTTAATAGTATTTAGCAAGTTAAATCGAAGAATAAGAAAAGAAACAACATATACAGTTTTTCTTGATTTATATGGTATATAGATGTATTTTTTGATATTCGCATGTTTTTGTAATACAGTTACGCAGTTTTTGATAAAAGTCATAGAATAAAATAATACGTGACAAAATAAAAAAAAAGTAGAAGTAGAACTAAAGTAACAAATTAAACATCGTTAGAATCAAAAGGAAACTTGTGAGAAAAAAAAATTTGATCAGTTATACGGAAGATTTTTGATTGTTCATTTCATTAATTTGTAACATTGTTTAAAGAATTTTTTGGAAGCATTTTGGAATGCTTCATTTTTAAAGATATAACAAAATGTGATTTTGGTCGTGCCCGGAATCCGGTTCCATATAATAAGAGCATCTTCTGCAATATTCATAAAAGCATTTGCATGTTCAGAAAGATCCTTCTTAAGAGAATTGAGTTGTATTGTATTTTTCATATTCGTATATTGTGATGTATAGTAATTTTGATGAGCCAATGCATTTCGAATCATTTGAGGAGTGAGTCCGACATTGTTTTTCGTTGGCACAATAATTTTTTCTGGTACATCCTTGAGGCATTGAGCGTAATAATCAGATAGATCTTCATATTCTTTCGTTTCATTAACATTGCTTCTCTTTTGATTGCTTTGTGTATAAAGAAGACAATCAAAATTGTTATGTATTTGTGCCAAGAGATTAAAAGTCATTTCCAAGTTGATCTTGTTAATATCATCAGGCCATGAAATATTTAATAATACAGCACGTGTATTGGAAATTTTTAATTCTTCTTTTTGTTGCTCCATTGCTTAAGAAGATTGTTTGCTATAATTTTAAAAATTATTTGTAAAAAAAATAATCATTCAAATTTTTATCTACTTATTTTATGGCTTAAAGTAAACAATAATGATGCAAGTGATATGAAATATTGAAGAAAGCTTGTTTATCACTTCCTTCATTTTTGGTGGGTTTCATCGCTGACCAGTGAATAAATTTTTTAATTCTTTTTTTATTTTTTTTTCTTATTTACTTTAAAATAAGTGAAAAATTACGTGATTTTTTGTTATGAAATTCATGTAGGATCGTTCACTTTTGTGTAGGAAAAAATTGTTATTTTTTTTCCAAAAAAAAAAGAATGTGCCATTTGTCAACGTAATAAAAGTACTAACAAGAAATAAAAATCGAGGTTTGAGTGACAAACACGATTTGAAAGAGTTCATTCATTTATTTTGTGAAAAAAATGAAGAATTTCATAAATTAATATTAACGTAGAAAAACTTAACTAGATAAAAATATGAAAAAAAAAATATATATAAGATGCTAATGATTTATTTTTTATTTGTATTTTTCGAATAAGTCGTATTTTCAAATATTAGTTATTCATGATCTGAAACCTATATAAAGTCAAATTCATTTTTTTGACTAATACAAGTGGAGTTTAAAAAATAAAATCAATAAAATTTATTATCTTCATTTATTTTTTATTTTCTCCAATTTGATTAAAGTTAGTTTAACTGACGGAACGAAGAATATTTCATTAGAAAATTTGACAACGTAATAGAAGTATTTTACGAGATGGCGGCGATCGAAACACGAATGGCATAATAACTATCATCTGTCGCCCACACTTATATATCGTTTGATTGATTTGTACAATACCATTTTTCTCTTACTTAAGAAAATCATAAACTAATTTCTCTTCAGCAATATTAATGAATAATACAAAAAAAAGGATAAATTGAAATTTAGTGTCATTATAATCATAAAACGTAAATCGAATGGTATATGAGAAACACTTCATTGAACAGAATCTTGTTCATTAAATCAAATGTTATACCGAGAATATCAAAATATTTGGAACATTTTTTATTTTGGATATATCTCCGTAAGAATGACAAAACCTTTCATTTTTTTTTGAACATATACCATCTGAAATCAATGTCATAAAAATTGTAACACCTTGAGTGATTGACTGATGATTTTTTCGCTATTCCTCTAAACTATGATCAATCGATGATTTTTCAACATACATCAACAGTATGTGTTATTTTATCAAAATGAATATACTTACTATTATTTAGATAAACTGTAATAACAAAATATCTTTTTTTTATAAGTTTAAATTGATCTTTATCCGAAAATGAACATCAGTATTACTAAAATTAGGTCGATTTCGATGATTATTTGGCAACCATACAATAAACTTCACAACTGTAAATTTTATGGATTAAATCATTTTTTTTATATAATAAGCCGACCATGATATTAAGATAAACAGTACGTTTCATTTATTAAATAATTATTACTTTATAGTTAGATTTTATTGCAAATGTTATTACAATAATCATGATAAATTGCCGATTTTTACGTGATTTTGGCGATATGTAAAGTTTACAAAAATGATAATACAAAATCTTATAATAATTAAATGAATGACAAACGAAACTATAAATAATAATAAATAATCTAAGTGATATTTTATTATGAAACTATTTTTATTAAATATGTATATGACTATTTTCGATGTTTTGACTAATTATATAGTCATTTACGAGAAGAGACATCACCTTAAACATGAACCGGAATAACATTTAAATTCCAAATAATCACCTCATTTTTATTTTTATAATAAATAAACGAAATTAATGGCAGATAGTTACATAATAAAATATCATTTAGATTATTTATTATTATTTATAATACAAAATTCCCACTGACTAGTCCAAACGGTCTTTCACATACTTACGGTGAAAGTTCAACATGGTAGTGCTATTTTTCACCATGGTGAGCATAATAAGAAACGTTTGAAATACTGTTTTGTTTTACGATAGTGATTTGCTTATACAGCGCGTCTTCGAAAAAAAGAATTCAAAATATTATAATGTACTCAGGTTGATGATTATGGAGTCCGTATAAGGCTGCCTACGATTGTGCTTATTCGATCTTGATGCCTATCTTAAAATGTACATAAAATGAAAGCCTAGATCGAACTCATTCCACTGGATCCGATGAAATCCCACTATTGGAAACCGTCGATTCCGATAAAACTGATGGTATTACAACATCTGATTTGACCAACTCTAATTCACGATATCCATGTGAAACGAAAGTTAAAACGTAGTATTATTTCTTTTATAGATTGTTCATTTAGGTTTTCCATTCAATGTTTCGGTCGAACTAGTAAGTGTTTATTTGAATAAATGAATTGTTTTCTTTATATAGATTGATTAGCATTGAAATAAACAGTATCAATTAAAGATCAAAGTATATATCACAATTTAAATAGTATGTATATTATTTAAATAAATAATATTTTCATTTATTTTAGATCGAATTTTATGCTCAAATTAGATGATAAATATAGTTTTCAATTAATCCTTTCTGGCCGGTTATCAAAAAACTAGTGACAAAAGAATCTTTTCTAGCAAATACGTAATTCCTTTATCATGGAGATGCGAAAAGTATGACTGTTGGAACAAAAAAGCTCTTTGAATCCAAATGACTTGATGTTACTATTTAGCAACACCCGGCTGCTAAGGGACAAAACTTTTAAAAAGATGAATTGTTTTTTATCTGCCAAAGTCCGATAAAAAAGCAATTGATCTTTTCAAAATTTTTGTCTCCTAGCGATCGAACTTTGCTAAATGGCAATATTCCTGTTTTTTGTTGCTTGAATTTACTGAATAATTCATCTTAACGATGCAATACACAATAAATCTAAGAAGAAAAAAAAATAACCACTAATTGCTTTCGACATAGAATGTTCAGGCACACGAAAAACCAATCATTTCAAGTGAAGTTTGAAGGAAATACTGATTCGATGTTGCCATTTGGCAACATCCGGCTGGAAAATGTTAAGTTCTTCTTTTTTACTTATTGTAGATCGAGTTTTTTACCAAAATTCTATAGTGAGTATATTATTTAATAAAATAATTTTTTCATTTATTTTACATCGAAGTTTTATCTTAAAACCAAACGGTAGGTACACTGTTTTAATTAAATAAATTCCTTTTATCTATTTTACCTCAAATTCTATAGTAAAATTAAATAGGAAGTATTTTATTTAATTTAGACAAAGTTTTTTCTCTATTTTAAGTTGATTTATATATCAAAATTAAATAGGAAATGTATTATTTTAATTAAACAGTTTCTTTTCCGTATTTTTAGCTCAAATTACATGTCAAAGTTAAATAGTAAGTATTTTCTTTGACTGAATAGTTTTTTCCTGTTTTAGACGAGATTTTATGTCAACATTCAATAGTGCTTTTTTAATTTATTTTAGATTGAATTTTATTTTCACATCAAATGGTAAATATATTATTTTATTTAAATGATTTTTTTATTAATTTTAGATTGAAGTTTATATTAAAATCGAATGGTATGCTTATTACTTTAATTAAATGAATCTTTTTATATATTTTAGGTCGGATATTATATCAAAATGGAACAGTGCTTGTACATGTCTTGAAATTTGGCTCGATATTACCGATTTTTATGTGATGGACATAGATTCAAAAACTTATATAAACTATTGAAATCTACTTTTCGACTGTTGGATCCAGCTGTCGAAATTCGACAGTTGTGCACGCAGAACTTTTTGAAGGAGTGATTTCGTAGTATACTTTTGATCAAAGTCACGATCTAAGGTTTCTTTAATTTGTACTCCCGCTCAGAGAATTTTCGTTCGTAGAGGTGAGACTGGGCTCTCTCATCCAGCACCTACCTGCGTCACTGAAATCTGACGATTTCCAATAAAATTCTATCATAAATCGTCGGATTGTCAGGGTTTCCCGTAGGATTCGATGGAAACCATCAATCGGATTTCTTGACTTGAAAGTCTTTCAAAAACTATTTATTATGGTTAATGAGAAGACATTATCATGTATATACTTCATTTTAAGACTGAGAAAAACCATCAGAACATATCAGTAAAAACTTTTTATGCAGTTTTTGTATAGTTCTTTATAATTCATTTTAAAATAAAATTCAAGACTTTATCATTTATTTATAGATCAAGATATATGTAAAATAAAAAATGTTGCAAACATTCTGGCACATTCGATATATGTCGTGCTTCGTTGTATTTTTTTTAATTTGCGGTCATCTATTCTTCAATAAGACTTTTAAACTTTAAGAATAGTTTCAACTATGATTTTACATTACCAGGAAATATCTTGTTCCTATATTGTAGGTATAGAGTGGCCAAATGCCTTTGAATGATACAATTTGCATTCAATTTCATTTATCGCAACAGGAGAATTAGACCATTGATACTGTTATATAGTTAAATTGGCTTTCAGCTACTGTAAACAAAAAAGAAATAATTGCAGTCATTCAAACAATAATTGATGTCAATTTTGATTCAGCCTATGAATAGATTGAGGTCATCTTGAATGGCCAATTCGTCACCACGCTTTACAACCATTTGTAGCATTTGTAAAGTCGGTATCTGACATAGAGAGTGTCTGTTGACTAATGACAAAAAACAAATGCTTATACGACTTTGGTACTTTTCATTATAAACATTTCTAAAAGATAGTCAATGCTATCATGTATTTGACATCACAGCTGGTGATCAGTCATTATATTTAATAGAAACCTTTTTGTTGATGTAAAACTCAAAAGATGAATAGTCTAGTCACTCGACGAAATGCAACGATCAAAACAATAAAAAAATTTTAACAAAGATTTCGTTAGAATTCCTCACATCCAAAAAATTTGAAAAATTCATGAAAGAAAAGTGTAAAAAATCCTCTATTTATAGGCAGCAGTGACTTTAAAGAACAGGTAATTCAATTTAACATCTGTACGAGTTTAGTCACGTTAGAAGATCTCGATATTCTGCATAAATTTTCTCTGAATTGAACGCGAACATATTTTTCTTCTGAAAAAATTGTAAGAAAAGTACAGTAAACAAAACTTATTAGCTTCGCAAAAAATAGTAAATGAAATAAGCGACAGAATGAACTGTAAGAATTTCAATGAATTTTAGTTTCAAACTTTGTTTCTTTTACAAAGTGATCCATTTGTAAGTAAGTGTCGACATTTTTTCTCTGAAAAAGACGGCAAAGAGTTGCTGTAGTGTGCAAAAATCTTGCACTTTTTTACAAAAAAATGAGTATTTTAATAGAGCGAATGCGAAAACTGACTTTTAGTATTCTTAGATATACTAGTCTCCCTTCGTTTTGTTGCTTTAGCGTTTTAAAAAATACACTACCTTAACACCTCTATAAAATTTTGTGTTAAGAGTAAAAAAAGATCCTATGAGCCTCATCTAGTTGTCAGATGCTTCTCTGCCTGTATCTCTCTTCATTGATACAAAATACTGAACGCTCAGCATCGACCTTAATAAGTAAAATCTAATCACAAACTCTATGGAATGTGTATACAATAGAGATTCCAGTATATTCAAAATTGTCCCAAAAAAAGTGAACTATTTGCACGATTTTATTGATGAATAAATGAATAAAAATATTCTTATGACATCATTATTTGTATTTGAGTTTGATACTCTATAGATATTGTTTACTAATACTTGTTGTTTGATTTACCATCAATTGTTTCACATGGTCAGTTTGTAAGCGAACAAAATTTCGCAGTTCGATAATCTTTATTTCATATTATATCAATTTTGACATTTATTTTAATATAATTTATGAAATTCTATACAGAAATATTAGACAACTAAAACTAGATTATTGACATATTATTTTTTGTCTTGTACAAATGATTATTTAATCAAAAGAAATATTTTATTTTATGTGTGTGTATGTCAACTTGCATTGTGTAATTAAAGTGTATTTGTTCTTTTTCACATATATAAAGCATTGTGAAGAAGACATAATCATTGAACATAGAATTGGTTATTCATTCAAACAATGAAAATGGATTGAAGAAATGAGAGATTTGTGATTAGTAATTTGATTCTCCTAAGTAATGAGAAAAGAAAAAAAAAGAAATAATCTTATTTTGATGAAATCAAAAAACGAGAAAAATCTACTTGTCTTATTATCATGTTAACAAAAGTTTGTAATAGCTGAGAATAACATTCAATAATTACTAATTGTTAACGCATCATTCAATGAATCAAATACTTATTTGTTTCTTTTTCTTTTCTTTTACATCTAAATAGTAATTTTCTTTCGAATAATATGATCTAATCTTAACAACGACATCAATTGATTTTTGACAAGCATTATTAAGTGTATTACTATTGATGTTGATGGTAGTTATTTGATTAAGTTAAAATCATGCTGACATATTTGTTAAGGTTGAACTCGAGGATTATCTTTGACAAATACTATCAATTATAATCGAAGATTATGGTTACGCATACGAGTAAATAGACGTACACGCATGTGTCTAACTAACAAAAAAGAGATAAAGAAAACGAGATGATTTTCATTGAATGAGTTTTTTTTTCTCCATATAATCATATAGTAATTAACAGATTTGTGTATATGTCTCTAGAGAAGGACAAATTAGACTATAATTCCCTGACCAATAATTATTTTACATATGTGTTACGATAGCTATTCTATATTTTGAAAGGAACAAAAAAGAATTTTATTTCTACTAATGGACAATATTTGTCATTGTTATATTACATATTAGAATAGAAAACGATTTCTTCTATAATGATGAGAGACATATATATATATATTTTTTTAATATTATTCGATTATCGATAGCGATGAGTGCCGAGTCGCATTCATAATGTCATCGTTATAAAACACCTTTCGTCTATTTACATTCAACCATTTTTTTTTGTGCATGTGTGCATACACCCATTGCCTCGTACGAACAAATTTTTAACTGGTAATGTATAGAGTTGCCTCGTTTTACTTTTAATGTGTGCTATACATTAACGATTTCTTGAAATTTTGCTTCTTTTTTTTTTTCATGTAAAATTTTTTTAATGTAGAAACAAGTGTTTTATATGTACATCATTTTCACAGGGTATAAATGCCATCATTCTTTCGTTTACTATACACAATCTTTTTCTTCTCACTTAGGTCATGTTATTATTTATCATTCGCATTATAATACTTTTTTTTTTCTCTCACTCTTTATTATATGAATGTTATTTATTACTGATCGATTGATTTTAATCATAAGCTGGAATGTATCTATAATCAACTAACATACTATCATTCGTCATTTTATTATTATCGGCGCGTTCTTTCTAACTGTTGTCAGGCAGTAGTATCAATAATCGACGAGCTGTGAAGCGATAGCGATAGCGTTCTGCATCCATCATCTCCACAACTTCCCGCTTTTATCTCGTTTCTCACTCAACTTGTTTAGCAGAAGCTCGTTTGGTTAGTTTGCATACTTCATACCTCTTAACTAATAAAGAGAAAGAGAGAGAGAGAAAGAAAGAGAAAGGAAAACGAGAAGAAAAATGAGCAATGCCTCCAGATGTATTCATTGATAGTTGTGGTACTCTATCTTATTTTTATTTCAGATATTAAGAAATAAAAAAATGTTTTCTGATTTAGTTGATGATGATCTATTATTAGGAAATTTATCATTACCTTCGCTAAGTGTAACAAAAACGATGGTTAGCATTAATAATAATGGTGAGTATATGAAAATCTCTAGAGTGAGCACATAGAATAAGTGATGACAATTATACAAAAAAAATATAACGCGTGTCAGATGTATATATGAGAAACAACAACATATGAGAAAATTACCATCATTTAGACGCACGTTCTTTCGGTTTCGATTAATATGTGTCTGTTATACATTTTGTAGACCAGATTATTATTTTTATCATTAATACAATCTTTAATCATTTTTTTTTCGAAAGAGAGTGAGAGAATATTTATTGATAACATGAAATGAAATTTATTTTATTTTACTTACAATCAATTTAACATATATTTGCTTGCGTAATATTCATATATTATACATAATAAAAAAAATGAAATAGATCTTTTTCGATGAACTTTTCAATGAAATAATCAAAGTTTATTTTATAGATGATAAGAAACAAAGTAATAAAAACGATTAGTAATAGAAAAAAATTTTATTATTCTTTATTTGAGATTTTAATTTATCTAAAATAAGTTATGTACATATAGATTGTCAATAATATGCCATGTGCGTACGTATTCGAATAGCATGTTGATAGAAAAAGAAAATAATTAATACTATAGTCTAATTTAATTTTCTAATTTTATTTCATTCAATGACTTCATTATATATTGATAGATTTGATTAAATTTTTCAAATTAATTGTCTCCACTTTTATTTGATTGCCATGTGTTCGGTAAATGCATCTTAAGTACAGGATGAATGTCGCCACTTCCTTATCGTCTTTTTTTTTTCTTCATGCGACAGTACCTTTATCTTCGTCGTTCTTCGTCTTCTTCTTCGTTGTTATTTCGCATAGATGTGAAGAGATAATCAAGTGCCGTTACAATATAATGCAGTGTGTATACATAAGGCACACTCGTCCTCCGGAAGGACCGTGAATGTGCAAAAAAAGAGAAAGAAAAAAAAACCGAGAAATAAATATCTTGTGGTTTTAATTAGCTCATTCAGTTAGAAGTGATTGTGAATAGAGAGATTTTTTCGTCGTCCTCTTCGTCGTCATTTAGCAGTTTGCTTCTTTTTTTTTCTTCTTTTTTTCGTGTCCTATCGTATGTATGTATAAGGAGAACAGAACACACGCCACATCCACGTCTTTTTTTTGTAACACACGTACGCACACATACACAGTTAGATTCATTTTTTTTTCAAAAAAAAAAAGAACACACCGCTAAACGCTGCGACAACGACGAAAGATATTCATACATGGTGAAACCAAGTCGAAGCACGCGCCGACGCGCCGTTGCTTCAACAACAGGTAAGCTAATAAAATGCAATACAAAATTGATTAATGAAAAATCTTCTTTTTTTTTTTTTTGATCTGCTAAAATCGATAATCGCTTTTAGTCCACTAAAAAAAGTCAATACTCTTGACATTCAGTTTGTCAAGTTTTTCTTTTTTTTTCTCTCCCTTCTTTTATTCTTGTTCAATACTTTTATTCATTCATCTATTAATAGTTTGAGCTTTCTTTTTTTTTTTTAATAATGAAAATTGATTCTGCAATCTTTTTATGTGACAAACGAGAAAAAAGTATTATATTATCAATTTAAAAAAAAAAAGGCATTTTATGTTGTCAGTTGTTGACGATAAGAATTGAGAATAAAAATAAAAGAAAAAGATGAAATTGCATACTTGATAAATCAATTTTGATAATTAAAAAGCATAATAAACTTTACTTAACAATAATATAATAGTAATGAGTTTTAAGATTAAGAATTCTTTTATTTATGAGTAATGATCTTATATATATATATGTCTATTCATTGATCAAAAGATTCTATATATAGACACATATGTTTAGCTAATTTGAATTGTCATTAAAAAAAGAGACGACGCACAAGTTCGTATTTTCTTTTTTTCTCATTTGAATTCAATTTTTTTTCTTCTAATGAATTCTTGCTCTCAATCGACTACATATATATATATATATATATATATAAGAACTCAAAGACTATATTTCTTCTCTTTCTTCAATTCATTAATTGACGATGTCTATTTGTAATATAATGGAGAATAGAGAAGAGAATCGTTATGATGTTGGTTAGTGCTTAGATGATGATGAAGAAAATAGAAAAGGGAAGGAAGAGAGAGACAGAAGAGAAAAAAAAAAACGAGACCAAGTTTTGTTTCTGTGCACAAACGAGACGAGACGCGCAAGTTTGCCTGATAGAACATCATATGTACGGAATATTGTACTGAATGAATATATATGTGCTGGACGACATATATCAACAATAATATTCATCTATTGGCATCAACATCATATATATATTATCGACAATTATTATTCCATTATTCATATTATGATGCGTACAGGTAGATTTCGAAAGAAGAAAAGAATGAATAGAGTAATAAATAATAAAAAAAACCTATGACAGAAAAAGAAACTTTTATTAAGGAAGCAATCAAAATTTAATTTATTATATTTGTTTGAAGAGAACTAAAAATATAACACTCATTTGCTTTGGTTAAATATAGAAAATTTTTTCTTTTATCATCATATATATATTAATTAATATTTTTATTTTTCTATGTTATTCATTATATTCGATTATCTTCAGGCAAGCTTTACTATTTATAAAAGCAAGAAAAGAAAAAAATTTTCGGTTAATTTTATAAATTAAAAGACAATATCAGTGTCAATCATCATCTTAATATTTCTTAACTATAGGTCGTTGCGATCTTTTTTTTTTCATTATTTTTCTTTTCTTTTTGCACCTGTTATCGTATAGACTAAGAAAAACAAGTGTAATTAAAGTAATTGTTCAGACAATTAATCGATAGTATATTTTTTATTATTTGATACAGTCAACGGTAATGTTGATACTTCGTTCGTTCATCTTGTGTGATGATTCCCATTCTGATAATGATTTTTTTTCTTCTTCTTCTATTT
>JAJEKB010001236.1:0-25651 GCA_022393335.1 Macrotrachela quadricornifera | reverse complement strand
AATAATATGAAAAAAAGACATCAATGTATGACAAAGTAAGGATTCGTTTTTTTTCTTTTTGTATGATTGTTGTTTGACTTTTATCGATAATCTTTATTTAGTTAAATGATGATGAATATGTATTTGTATATAAATCATAGGAAACGTTATTGTATCTTATCTATTGAGTAGACAAGTAATGAACATTGTGTCTCGACATATAAGAAAGAAAAAAACGGATTGAATAAGCAAGGTCAGCTGTTTTTTCTTATAATAATATGTGAAATGTCCAGACTTGATTCTTTGAACTTATCCGACATTAACTTTCTGATGATCTAAACATTCTTATTCTAATTATTGTTATTAACACTTCTCAGCAAGTATGTCTAGTCTTATATTTCACATTAAATATAAATAAAATAAAGGCGGGATAAATTAATTTTAGTTAGAAAGATCTTTTATATAGAAAAAAAATATAATGATTAGTAGTTATCTATCCATTCAATACGGAAATTATAATGAGCTCTTTTTTCCTCTACGATTAAGAGCAATGCTTTTCTATATTTGTTCTACTGACCACCATTACGCTTCTTTTTTTTTTTTTTTTTCTTTTCAATCTCATTCTCTATTCAGTAAGTAAGTAGACGAGAGAATGAACGTAAGCATATGTGTATATGTCTCTTATTAGTTAGGCGTTTGGTCCTTTGTGTGACACCTCTTTTCCTTGTATGCACACACTTTTTCCATTCTTTTATTCTGTTCATTAAATCAAAAGATGCTTTGAAACCGGATGTACTGTTCTCGGGCAACTACTCTGCTTGATTACATAATTTTCATTGACTGACTATGTACTAGATTCTATTGTTGACTTTAAGGTAGATTGAAGAAGAAAAGCATTCATCTCCTCCGAGAGACATATGCTTCCTTTCTTTTTCTTATTCATTCATTTTACTCTTTTTTTTTTTATTAAATATCTAAATAAATCAAGGTTGAAAAATTTTTTTTGCTGATAAATACAATCTTGATATTGATGTTATATAATGGTAATCATATATATATATATATGTATATATGTGTTTTGTATGGTAAAATTAATTATATTTCTTTCATAGAAGGACAGATGGTCACGCTATAGTACTGTTTAGAAAAAAAATCTAAAATAAGAGATTCTCTTCGTTAATAGTAGATCAATTATTTACAAAGACTCTTGAAAAAAAAAAAAGAACGTAGAAGAAGGCGGAGAGAAAAGGGACATATACACTTGTTTCTAATTGACCGTGAATAGAAGTAAACATAAACTAGCCCAATAGGTCTAGTCGTGCGTATGTCAAGTGACAATTCGAGATAACATCATATGTTCGTTTTTAATTGAGATGAAGAAGAAAAAAAAAACAATTTTCTATCATGTATTTAGATCAAATTTGTCTATTACAAAATTGTATTTTGTTTTTCTTCTTCTCATTATAGTTATATCGAAGAAAAAACTGAGATAATCTTATTAAAAAGAAGACATATAGACAATATTTATAATTAAATTAATAGAAATAAGTAAGAAAAAAATAAAACAAATCTTATTCATTAGTATGCATACGAGGTGGACATTACCGGAACCGGATTACAGGACAAGTGTGACATTTTGTACATCAGAGAAATACATAAATGAAATATTTACATATTATAGTCCATCGATGAAGTCATCTTTTGTATATTTCATAGAATGAAATTGAAGAATGTCAGTAGAGATCATATATAACCTTGGACATGAGTGTTCAATACATACAGATGTGATGTATATTTGCTTTTTATAATACTTCAATATGTTCGACATAACCACATACTTGCGTCATTCCCTATCAAATAGGAAACAAAAAAAAAAAGAAGAGATGACACATTTCGTTTTTCTTTTTTGCTTCTTCTTTTCTCTTACTTAGTTTAATCAAGTAGAAATTAGAGCCATGTCTTTTCTCTTTTTTCAGTTTACCCTTATCGATACAACGAATGATGATCAACGATGACCATAAGCAACCTATTGAACTTATGCAACAACAACAGAAGCAACAGCAGCAACAATCGTCATCTCCTTCCTCTTCATCATCTGTCAATCATATTCAACCGTCTACTTTTACCATTTATGATAATAACCATCATCTTCAATTGATACAAAAAAAATCTATTTCATCATCATCATCATCACGAGTAAGGAAAAAAAAACATATTATAAGAATAATAATCATCGATCGACTGTTATGATACACATACATGTTAGAAGTCCTTCAGGCTAATGCACATATATGTGTGACAAATAGCCCGTGACTCTTTGTTACATCGTTATATATATAGATATCAATCGAATATGATCCTTGAATTGATGTTATATAGAACAATTATGAAATCATAAAAATGAACGAAGAAAAAACTGTATATATGTATATACATATATTTATAGTTTCTTTTTTCCTCTTTAGCGATAATCATATACAGACATCGATTATAGAAACAGTTCCTTCTTTTTCCTTTTTAGTTGACCGATGTAACCAAATATGATAATTGGTCTCTATTCATTCAATTTTGTCTCTATTGATTGACTGGACTGGACACATGAGGAAACGGATGCATCAGTAAGAAATAGAAGAAGAAAAAGAAAGGGACTATGTCCGAATCGAATTGACAATGACTTTTGAGACGAATAACGTCACAAGAGAATTTTCTGTCTGATGATAATAATAATGATAATTCGATATACATATATATATATATATACGTGTCACATTGTTTAGATTAGACTCGGTCTACGATGTTTGTATTCATTTGACTACAAGCAACAACAACAATTATTTGATCAAATCTTTCCTTATAATGAATTAACAACGAATATTAGTGAATATATATTACAATTAACAACAAATTATCTTAATAGATTAATTATACTTTCTGGTCAATATTGTGAAAGTAAGAAAAAGAGAATATTTATTAAAATAGATTTTTGATAAATATTATTATTATTATTATAGTTAATCAATTACAAAGTACACTTATATCATTAACATTAAATCAATTCTATCATATTATAAATAAACAAAATAATAAAAATTTAATTCTTCGTATAAGTATAGAAGAATTTACAAGTGAAAATACCGAAGATATTCTTACAACTCAAGGTAAACAATGTTTTTTTTTTCTCAATATTTATTTAGTTCTTTTTTGATTTTACATATAGGAAAATATTTATTATTACCCAGTGATTATACAGTTAATTGTCCAATTCAAACATCTGAATATCTTAATTATCTTTGTTCTAAACATCAATCATATCCAATATTAATAACATTTAATCTTATTAATAATTTAACAAATATAAATTCTATAGAATTTCATATACTTTCAACAAATGATAATAATGATGAAACAATATCATCAACAAATATTAATCAAAAAGAATTTTCTAATCTTCTCATGTCATTGTCATTATCTTTACCATCAAATAGACAGAAACAATCGTTCCATTTGTCTAAGTAAGATTTAGTTGGTTTCTATCTTAAACTAATTATATGATTATACATATGTCTTTTTTCTTCGTTAATGTTTCTAACATATGTAGTCTATACAATTTATGTTGTTTTTTTTTATTTTATATAATAGCAAATGTAATAGTCACGAACAATCATTAGTCTCATTAACATCAATCTTAAATGAATACGTGATTAATATTGATGAACATTTTTTGTATATATTAGCAAATGTTAAAAACGATAAACAATTAAAATATTGGTCGAAAATTCAACGATTATTTAAAACTAAAAGAAATCGATTAAAGGTAAGAAAAAAAAATTTTTTATTGACTTTATATGAATATGTCTATTGTATTAATCATGTTTTAATTATATTAAAACAATATACTTTTGTATAGAATCAGTAGACATGTGACACATTTATTAAATCGAATTAATTTTTAATAATATTAAAAATCTATATAAAATTCGAATTTTGTTTTTTTTTTTTTGTAGATGTCTCGTGATTCTTCCTCTATTGAAACAATATTAAATCATCCGAAAAAAGAAATATGGGTTGATGGTCCATTAAGTTCTTCATATAATAATAATAATAATACTAATGAAATATGGATTGATGGTCCACGTGAATTTTCTTCTCGAAAATCAACACCAAAACATCGTTCAAAACCAATGTATACAAAATCAAAAATTTCTACTATATTTTCCCCATTACATACATATTCTCATAATGAAATAGATGAAACTATATCATCAAATAAT
Source organism: Macrotrachela quadricornifera (assembly GCA_022393335.1). Lineage (NCBI taxonomy): Eukaryota > Metazoa > Rotifera > Eurotatoria > Philodinida > Philodinidae > Macrotrachela > Macrotrachela quadricornifera. The sequence continues at coordinate 21,401 of JAJEKB010001236.1, read as the reverse complement.
TTTGATACTGAATCAATAGTTAGTTCACATTGTCATTTACCTGTTTTACCTGTATTTAAAGATCATTCATTATTACCATTTCGTGAAAATGAAAATTTTGATAAAATAAAATCAAATTTAAATGATTCATCAAAATTTAATATTAAATTAAGTACAAATAAATTAAATGATGATTTAGAAATGTTAGAAAAAACACTTGAAACATTATTAATTCCATCACCTATTGTACCAATTACTAATGATAATCAAAATTTAATGACAAAATCTTTAAATCGTATTGATCAATTATCATCATTAATGTCTAATGATGAAAAAAATAAACGTTTATCAAGAATTGTTTCTCCAACACGTTTTAATAAAATTTTATCAATTGAAAATCAACCACCATCTGTTCCTAATTCACCTTTAATTATTCAAAAAACTCGACATTCAAGAACAATAAATCGTTCATTTCAAACACCAAAAAAACCTAAAATACCTATACGTACAACAAGTTTAGCTGATACTAATTCTCGTCCATCAATATTTCAACGTTTATTTGGTATACGTTCAGTAAATCCTTCACAACAATCTATTGTTATTCAATCTCCACCATCATCACCTTTAATATCACCATTAACTGTAACATTAGATTCACATGATGATCTAATGCCATTAACAACAAGTAGTACAACATCATCAGCATCTGGACGTGCTAGTTCAAGTGGTTATGAATCAATGAGTAATACATTATCAGATGAAACAAATATTAAAATACGAAATAAATCTATACGAAAAGGTTTGAATAAAATAATAATTTTCAAATTATTTTATTTTTTTGTTTAAGAAGATCGACGAATGAATAGTAATGTTTTATGGAATAGTCCAATAGTAAGAATTTAATAAAATATATATATATTGAATTTTTTTTAAATATGAATTAGATTCGTGATAAATCTCAACATCAACAACGATTAACACAATTAAAACATCGACAAAATGAACTTAAACTTGAATTAGCTATGACAAAAACATTTTTACTTATGGATAAAACTAATGATTGTATGTAGAAAAATATTTGATATAATACATTTTTTTTTCTTTTCTTTAGCTCTCAATACAACTAGTCCAATGCATAGAAATTTAACAAATAATTCTAATGAAGAAGAAGAAGAACTTGAAAAAGATATTCAATATTTAGAAAAACGTTTAGCATCAGCTAAATCACAATTAATGTTTGTTACTTATCAAAAAAATAAACAATTAAAAACTTAGAATGATATTAAAAATATATTACAAAAATTTTTTTTTTCTGCTGTTGTTGTTTTTTTTTTTGTTTTTTAGTATTTTTGTTTTGATATATGACAAGAAAAAATATAAATAATATATTTAGACACACAGAGAGAGAGAGAGAGAGATAAATAATATTTAGTTCAGTAAAGTATGTTCACTTTTATTGGAAATTCGTTTTAACATACTAAACAGATATTGATGTTTAGAAAGTCAACTACATCATGTAAAAAATATTCGAACAATGATAATTTCAAAAAAAAGAAATTTTGTTAGTGTTTTTATATTATTTTCAAGTCCATTTTATTCTTAGCGTTGGTTATTATAGGATTTTATTGTTAATTTAACTTTGATTTTAGTGTAATATATTATTTTAAAAAAAGAATTTTTACATTTCAGAGCTTTTGAAAATTAAGGCTTCCTCCCTTCAAAATGCAAGCACTTAATAGATTTTTTTGCTTCTTTACCTTGTTCAAACGCGATCTCCATTCTAATAAAGCGTATATGGGTGAAAATAGGAATTTTATTAAATTCTACTACGCATGTATTTTGTACATACGATAGCTTTCTGTATTTGTAGGGGCATTCTACCACACTATTATATAAAGTTAAATATTTTTTTTAAGAATTTTAAAAAAAGGACTCATGGGATTGATGTCCTGAGATATTCTTTCAAACAAAAACAAAACTATATATATTGAATGATAGTCCATTGAGAATTCTTGTAGACAAAATGAACTATTTTTTAACGCTTGTTGAATAAATATTTCACTTATACTAGGCCGATCTTTGAAGGAGGAGGACCATAAAATTCAGACAATTCACTCTCATTTTCACAATACTTAATTTTTGCATAAATATTAGCAAATTATGACAATCAGGGATCTAAATAAATCGAATTTTTTATGAGACTGATCGATTTGTCATGGTATTTGTAGACAATGTGATTAGTTCGATGGCTTATCTGGTTTTATAATGACATCTACTTCTTGTTCGATTATTAAAATTAAATTTTAAGAAATTCTAGTGTAATATTGTTTTTTGTAAAAGTACTAACAATTATTTTTCTTATTTTAATTTTACTTATATGGAATAAACTACTTAAAAACTTGAACGATATTCACTATAAATTGTTTGCTATTTCAAAAACACGATATTTTCGTACCTGAGGTTCCCCATAGAAATCTTTTGAACATAGACATATTGAAAATCTAGTAGTTTCGCCGAATTTCAATAGGAACTTAAACTCTTTTAGGGTTATTACTAGAACACGATTTACTACCTACAGGTAAAAAATCATGACAATCGGAGGGGATCACCTGAAAAGGATTCCTCGTAAGCTAATTTCTTTAATTCATAAACATATGTTCTATGTGTTTATTATAATCATGATGTTGTTTATGTCGAAATAGCCATTTTCATCTCATTTTGTTTTTTTTCATAAAAATATAAAATTAATTGAATGATGTGGAATTTTTTTTTTGTTTGTCTAACGTCTTACCAATTGTTTACACAAAGACATGCTACAATTTCTATCAATTCTTTCTAGGTGAATAATAATTGCGTCGGTATAAAAACATATTTAAATGCAAACATCAGGTTCTGTTGAGATTCACAATAATTTTATTGACTCAAAACATGTTAAATTTAACTACTTTTTTAAAATTAATGTATCAAGCTTATGGTAAGGATATAGAACTTAAATTAATTGCATCAATAGTTAGTTTAGCACTTTCTTCTGAAATAATATATAATTATTGTCATTGTCAAACAATATTATGCTTAATTATTGGTTTAACAATTTATCTTCTTATTTATTTGTATTTAATACCGATTTTTTTTATCTATTTGAGTCCTATATTGAATAAAATAATAAGATTATGGTTTTCTTCAATTTACATATTTTCTGACAAAGTTCTTCGACCATATAGTACACAATTATGTCAATTTTTACCATCTATTGGAACATTAGAATCAAATGATACAATATGGCCTATTGAAAAAATTCAAATAATGATTAAATTTACTTCATTAAGTGCAACAATTCCTTTTAGTTTAAAAATATCTTCATATTTATTTCCAGATATTATTTTTAATTTTTATATTACATTAGTTATAATTATATTTATTATAAGAACAGTATGGTATATTCTTGATGCTATTGATTGTCGTCTTTATCCATTTATATTTATATTTATAATTCAATATTTTATAACACCAATAAATTCATTATTTTATGTTTTTATAACATTATTATTAACAGCAGTTTTATTTCCATATTTACATCAATTATTAACTAGTAATTTTATTAATAGATTAATTGATAATATTCAATTAATGAATTTTCAAACATATTTAGAATTTGATAATAATTATAAACAATTTACTGCTGAAATTATTAATTTATTTATAACAATTTATTTAATATATTATGTTATTATTATTTATTTAACAAATAATTTATCATTAATGTTAACAATATTAACTATTAGTTTTTTATCAATTTTTATATATACAAAATTAATATATTTTATTTTAATTATACCTAATTGGATAATGCTTATATTTTCATCTATAATATTAAGTCAATATATATTATATGAAAATTCTAATGAGAATTATTTATTATTAAGTATAATATTAATATTTTATTTTATATTTATTTATCCATTATTTTATCTTTTATTACGTTATTTAACAATTAAATTATCAAATAAAATAGGATTAAAATTAAAATTAATTCGAGAAAAAATATATGAAAAATCTGTACCATCCGTTTTTATGTCAGGTTCATCACAGACTAATATATCATATTTATTCAATAATTCAAACATTTTCTATCAATTAATCATATTTTTAAAGAATATTTCAGTACGATTATTTCGTAATTTATTTAGATAATATTAATTAGTTAGTTTTTTTATGTATTATAGACAGAATATTAATAAAGAAAAAAAAATGAATAGATTTCGTTTGTTTTTCTTTTGTAATATCGATTAAAAGTTAGTGTTGAAAAAAAAATCAATGTAACTATAATAGTTACTGCAGCACTTCTCGAATAAAGAAGTAATGATTTAATACATTCCAACTGTTGATAGATTAATAAATCAAAGAATTTACCTCTACAATTAGAAATAATTTAAATGAAAAACATATATATATATATGGTATTTTATTAGATTAATCTTAAAATAACTGTATTTATTTAAATTTAATTAATGATTGAATTTGTTAAAAGAAAATATGTTATGTGATTGTATCCTGCAAATTTTTGTTCTTATCATTAATGTGAACAATAAATCTACTTTTTATTTCATTATTTCCATTTTATATATTTGATTCTAAAATTTTTACTTAAAAACGTTATTCTATATATATATATACGATTGTGTAGATAATCTCTGTTGCAAAAGTCTTTAGATAAAATCAGATTTTTGACTTATCATTGATTATAGACGAGCCAAATGATGCTTGCACAGAATTTTATTAGATGTATTTGTATGTTTTGACCAATATCTATTCCACATAAAACATGAAAGATATTTGCATTAATATGTCTATTGGAGCGAAGTTTGCTCTACAAACAATACTATTTACTTTGATTTTCTATATAGAACCAAAGGTACTAAATATATTGTATTATAAATAGAAGGTTTCGGAAAATAGATTTTTTTGACAAGATGCTTTTACAGTTTTCAGAAAAACATGTATAACGTTCTATTCACTTGAGTTCAAGCCTATTGTTATATATGGATTTACAGAGAATTGAATATTCTACAAATTGCTATTTTAAAAAATACTCTATACAAGTGATGTATAGTGGAGTAGCATGTAGTTCCTTTGTCGAGATGCCACTTTTCATTTCTTTTTCGTATTAACTTATAGTTAGTCAACTTTAAATCAAAAAGATATTCTAAACATATAATAGAAAGGAGCATTTCGATTGCAACATCCTTTGTTTTTGTGAATGTTTCTGCACAGACAAATGATGTAATCTTAATTTCTTTTCTGAAAAGATACACTGTTGAAAGCTCTACAAAAAAAAAATGTCAAATCAAGCCTCTACTAACAATTTCTGATAATTTTTCCCATACTCAAAATGAAATATTATATTTCAACACTACTTCCCATCGAATTTGAAATTATAAAAATGTTTCGAAAACCTTTTTACTTTGTGATAAGAGTTTTGTTGATACAGTTTTTATAGAGTTCTCGACGGCACATCATTTGTTCATGCTGAGATATATGTTAAATAAAAAAGATTTTTTTTTTAATAGTGTTTCATTTTTAGTATGAGAAAAACTATCAAAATATGTTAATAGAGACTTGATTAGGCATTTTTTTAAGAGCTTTTGACACTATATCTATTGAGAAAAAAAGAATGTTTACAATTGAACGAACTCAATCATATGATAAGATTTACTTCCATTTACCATGTTTTTTTGCATTTTCAAAATAACAAATGAAAAGCAATTTACAAGAACGTACAGATTAACCAAAGAGGTATACAAAAATTGATTTTAATTATAAATTTTTTATTTTGCAAATTCGTATTACATTTGTTGATGAAATAAAGCAATTAAAAAACAAAATTCCATTGATGAGTTTAAAATACTTTTTAATTGACTCCAACACACGAGTAATTGAATTCAATTAACCTAAATTTGCAAAATATGGACTGGAATAGCTATTACACAGCCTTGATCTAAACTAACTTGATTTCTTTTTTTTGTGAGTTATTTTAAAGATAGATTTTCATCTAAATTAAAAAATACAATAATTGTTGAGATAAATTATATTCCAGTTCAAATCTTGCAATATCTAATTCAAAATTTTTGTAAAAAACTTGTATTTTGCTAAAATATTTTATCAATATAGATAATAGAAATTTGAAAACTAAAAATTTATAATTAAAAACCATCATTGTATACCTCTCTGATCACTCTGTAAATAAATTTCATCTTGGATTTCCTACTATACCCAACAATGATAAAAAAAACGTTGTTGTACATCAAATTAAGATGCAATGATAATCTTTTCTTTATATTTTATATTTAATTAATACTAAGGCAATAGTATTTTATTCTTGAATATTTTAAAATTTATTTCAAATTTAATCTAAATTTTCCAGATGTCCTTGATGACTAATACTATTGATTACCAGTTTTTTACGAGTAAAATATCGCACAAAAAATATTTTTTATTTGTCATTCTTTTACTTTATACCAATGTCTATTGACATTGACTCACCTTTATATGTTTCATATTAACAACCTCTTCTAAAAGCGGTATTGTATTTATTTATTTTCTTGTATTCTTCTACGTTTTTATTTGTCAATTAATATAGATTAACTCGTAAGTATTTATTGTATGGCAACTGCAACAACTAAATCTCAATGTATTACATGTGGTAAAGATAAAGGTGCTGTTAGATGTGAAGGATGTTTACAAATATTTTGTCGTAATCATCTGATAGATCATTGTCAAGAATTAAATAAACAATTAGATGAAATTGAAGTTAATCGTGATGTTTTTCGACAAACACTTAGTGAACAAATAAATGATTCAAATAAATATTTATTAATACAACAAATTAATAAATGGGAAGAAGATTCAATAAAAATAATTCAACAAACAGCAAACGAATGTAGACAAATATTAATTCAATATAGAATTGAACATATTAATCAAATTGAAGTTAATTTAAACATATTAACTGATCAATTAAGAGAAATTCGTCAAGAAAATGATTTTAATGAAATAAATTTAAATGATTTAAAACAAAAATTAACACAATTAGTCGAAGAACTTGATAAACCATCAAATATCTCAATTCAACAAGATTCTACAACACTTATTAACAAAATTTCTATTGCTGTATCTTCTAGTGAGTATATTAATTATATTTCAATTAATGAAAGAGTATTACTACAATTTAGATGCGCTAAAATCAATAGAGATATGTCATAACTATGAAAATTCTTTTTATAATTATAGATTATCTAAAATCTTAGTACGACCAAAAGAGGAGCTCTTACATGGCTGTTACACTACAATGAGAAAATAAAAGAATTACCGTTGCCACACGAACATCACATCAGTATGTTAAAAATATTTCTTGAAATCATCATTATCAGAGTTTTTGACCAACATTTGTAATATTTTTCACAACAAAGTTGTTGCCAGAACATCTCTACTGATATATGAATGACGAAGCATCAAAAGATTAAACAATTTTTTCCGCTTTCTGCCTATTGTCTGTTTGACACTATTGATAGATTTTTAAAATCGATAATTATTATTTTTCAATTGTGAATATGTATATATGCGTTTGATTCAATTAATTTATTTTTATGAGAATAACGTAGTAATTGTAATGTATTTGTACGGACAAATTTGATAAATACTTTTTAAAGTTATCACTTTTAAGCAATATACAGAATGAGTAATCGTTTTCAATTTCAAAAAGAACGCAATTCAGAGGTTTTCTTTTAATGTTTTGATTAACTACATATAAACAATATTACAAGCTCTGATCGATCTAAATAATATAACAACCGCAAGCAATTAAACCATCTAAAGTGAATTACTCAGTTATATTTTTTTTTTTGAAATCGTTAAATGGTCGAACGTTTTGTATTTTAGTCAAAATAATAACTTTCAATAGTGTTTGTTAAGTTTGTTTGTGTATAAGAAAAAGTTTAACAGTAGTACTTATTACTTGAAAAAATAATTAATTGATTAGGTTTGATATATAGTACAGTTGTATGGATTTCGTTTTCGTACCATTTTCAACTAATCAAATAAGCAAAATTATTTGAATATCATGTTTTTTTTCCTATTTGTATCAATTTCATTCTAAACCAAAGACGTGATGTAAATTAATTTTATTATTAATATTTTTGATGATTTCTTTTTTTTAGGACGAATCCTTCCTCCTAATCATATTAATATCAACACAAAATGGGTACAAAATGGAATTACTATTGCTGGAGGACATGGAAAAGGCAATGAATTAAATCAACTTTCACAGCCTTATGGTATGTATGTTGATGATAATGGTCAAAATATTTATATTGCCGACTATCGGAATCATCGTATTGTGAAATGGCAATGTGATGTAAAGAACGGCCAAATTGTTGCAGGTGAAAATGGAAAAGAACAGCGAATTGATCAATTACATCGTCCAACAGATGTAATTATGGATACAAAGAATGATTCACTAATTATTTCTGATTTTGGAAACAGACGAGTGATACGATGGCCTCTTCGAAATAACGCAGATGGACAAATAATCATCTTAGATATTGAATGTATTGGTCTAGCAATGGATAACAATGGAGATCTCTATGTTTCGGATTGTAAGAAGAATGAAGTGAGACGATATAAAATAGGAGATACAAATGGAATAGTAGTAGCAGGTGGAAATGGAGTAGGAGGCCATCTTAATCAACTTAATTATCCTACTTACATTTTCATTGATCAAGATTATTCAGTATATGTGTCGGATTCGAATAATCATCGTGTAATGAAATGGATGAAAGATGCAAAAGAAGGTACGATTGTTGCTGGTGGACAGGGTCAAGGAAATAGTTTGGCACAACTATCTTATCCTCAAGGAGTTCTAGTTGATCATGTTAGTCATGTTTATGTAGCTGATTCTCATAATTATCGAATAATGCGTTGGTGGCAAGGATCTCGAGAAGGTAGTGTTATTATTGGTGGAAATGGAAAAGGAAATCAATCAAATCAGTTCAGTTTTCTTGGAGATTTGTCATTCGATCGACAAAGTAATCTTTATGTCGCCGATTATGGGAATAATCGAATACAAAAATTTGATATTATTCCAGATTGAATTTGTTTTTGTGATAAAATGAATTTTTATCAATAATTAGGTTTTTCTGATGGTTTTTTTTTATTTTGTTGAAGAATAAATTAATTACAGACTTATATGAACCAGTGGTGTATAAATCATAAATTCGTTTCGAGTTTTAAACTCATCTTCGACTTTTCAACTATTACTCTATGATAGATTAAGGATGCTGGAAGTAATGCACATAGTGAGGATGCTGCCTGCTGGATGTTGCAGCAATCTACAGGTCGTTGTTTCTTGACGCTCTCACGCAGTGTGGTGTCTCTTAGTCAGGCATCCCTGACATTTTATTATGTATATTACTTCTAGCATTCTGCGGTTAGCGTCCTTAATCTACTATGTAGTAATAGTTTAAATAGTTGAAAAACTGAAAACTCGAAACAAATCTTCGAATTTTACATGTATATTATCAAATTAGATAAATTAATTTTTTTGAAAAAAATCATTTGATTTTAAAATCTATTACGGATACAGCATCATCAAAAACAACTGTGACAACATTAGCGTTCAATGTTGAATTAGGAGTGGATAGTAATTATCAAAATGGTTTAGGGCACGAAAACAACAATGTTGTTGAAGAAGAACAAGATGATGGCACAAATTTTGATAAAGATTATTTTTTTTATTTATTTAAGTTTGGCTAAAAAAGCAATTGTTAATTACTACATATGTACCATTTTAATGAAATGTATCTTTTTGTCGAAAAAACATTAGTAAATTTGCTTCTTTTGAAAGTATTATTTAATATGAACAACTACTTTAATTCTTTATCAGATGATAAATAAGAAATGTTTGTCTTTATGAACGCGCTCCTGATTCCAATTTTCTTGCAATTTGAAATCGGAATCAGATCGAAATCGGCAACCTTTATCTCGATTCTGATATAGAATTGCCTATTCAAAATCTTATGTCATAATAAGATTAAGCCAATTTCCATACATTCTTTTTAACTAAACTTTTGTTAATAGTATTTAGCAAGTTAAATCTAAGAATAAGAAAAGAAACAACATACAAAGTTTTTCTTGATTTATATGGTATATAGATGTATTCTTTGATATTCGCATGTTTTTGTAATACAGTTACGCAGTTTTTGATAAAAGTCAGAGAATAAAATAATACGTGACAAAATAAAAAAAAGTAGAAGTAGAACTAAAGTAACAAATTAAACATCGTTAGAATCAAAAGAAAACTTTTGAGAAAAAAAAATTTGATCAGTTATACGGAAGATTTTTGATTGTTCATTTCATTAATTTGTAACATTGTTTAAAGAATCTTTTAGAAGCATTTTGGAATGCTTCATTTTTAAAGATATAACAAAATGTGATTTTGGTCGTGCCTGAAATCCGGTTCCATATAATAAGAGCATCTTCCGCAATATTCATAAAAGCATTTGCATGTTCAGAAAGATCCTTCTTAAGAGAACCGAGTTGTATTGTATTTTGCATATTCGGATATTGTAATGTATAGTAATTTTGATGAGCCCATGCATTTCGAATCATTTGAGGAGTGAGTCCAACATTGTTTTTCGTTGGCACAATAATTTTTTCTGGTATATCCTTGAGGCATTGAGCGTAATACTGAGATAGATCTTCATATTCTTTCATTTGACTAACATTGCTTCTCTTCTGATTGCTTTGTGTATAAAGAAGACATTCATAACTATTATGTATTTGTGCCAAAAGATTAAGAGTCATTTCCAAGTTGATCTTGTTAATATCATCAGGCCATGAAATATTTAATAATACAGCACTAGTATTGGAAACTTTTAATTCTTTTTTTTGTTGCTCCATTGCTTAAGAAGGTTGTTTGTTATAATTTTAAAAATTATTTGTAAAAAAAATTATCATTCAAATTTTTGTCTACTTATTTATAACTTAAAGTAAACAATAATGATGCAAGTGATATGAAATATTGAAGAAAGCTTGTTTATCATTTGCTTTACTTTTGGTTAATTTCATCGCTGACCAGTGAATAAATTTTTGATTCTTTTTTTGATTCTTTTTTTCGTATTTATTTTAAAATAAGTAAAAAATTACGTGATTTTTTTGCTACGAAATTTATGTAGGATCGTTCGCTTTTGTGTAGGGAAAAAATGTTATCTTTTTCTAAGAAAAAAGAATGTGACATTTGACAACGTAATAAAAGTACTAACAAGAAGTAAAAATCGAAGTTTGAGCGACAAAATATGATTTGAAAGAGTTCATTCATTTATTTTGTGAAAAAAATGAAGAATTTCATAAATTAATATTAACGTAGAAAAACTTAACGAGATAAAAATATATAAGATACTAATGATTTATATTTTTTATTTATATTTTTCGAATAAATCATATTTTCAAACATTATTTATTTATGATCTAAAACCTATATAAAATCAAATTCATTTTTGTGACTAATACAAGCTGAATTTAAAAAATAAATTCAATAAAATTTATCACCTTCATTTATTTTTTATTTTCTTCAATTTGACTAAAATTAAGAATATTTCATTAGAAAATTTGACAACGTAATAGAAGTATTTTACGAGATGGCAACGATCGAAAACACGAATGGCATAATAACTATCATCTGTCGCCTACACTTATATATCGTTTAATTGATTTGTACAATATCATTTTTCTCTTATAAAAATGACTACACTTACTATTATTTAGGTAAACCGTAATAGCAAAATATCTTTTTTTATTAGTTTAAATTGATCTTTATCCGAAAGTGAACACCGATATTACCAAAATCACATAAATTTTGATGATTAATTGGTAATCATGCAATAAACTTCACAACAGCAAATTTGATGGATTAAATAATTTTTTTATATCTAAGTCAACCATGATATTAAGATAAATAGTACGTTTCATTTATTAAATAACTATTATTTTGTATTTAGATTTTATTATAAGTGTTATTACAATAATCAAGATAAATTGTCAATTTTTACGTAATTTTGGCGATATGTATAGCTTATAAACATGATAATACAAAATCTTATAATAATTAAATGAATGGCAATCGAAACAATATAAATAATAATGAATAATCTAAGTGATATTTTATCGTGAAACTATTTTTATTAAATATAATATATGAATATTTTTGATGCTTTGACTAATTATATTGTCATTTACAAGAAGAGACATCACCTTAAACATGAATCTGAATAACATTTGAATGCCAAATAATCACCTCATTTTTATTTTTATAATAAATAAACGAAATTAATGGCAGATAGTTACATAATAAAATATCGATTAGATTATTTATTATTATTTATAACACAAAATCCCCACCGACTAGTGCAAACGGTCCTTCACATACTCATGGTGAAAGTTCAACATGATAGCGTTACTTTTCACCATGGTGAACATAATAAGAAACATTTGAAATACTGTTTTGTTTTACAATAGTGATTTGCTTATACAGCGCGTCTTCGAAAAAAAGAATTCAAAATATTATAATGTGCTCAGGTTGATGATTATGGAGTCCGTATAAGGCCACCTACGATCGTGCTTATTCGATCTTGATGCCTATCTTTAAATGTATATAACATGAAAGCCTAGATCGAACTCAATCCATTGGATCCGATGAAATCCGACTATTGGAAACCGTCGGTTCCAATGAAACTGATGGTATTACAACATCTGATTTTACCAACTCTAATTCACGATATCCATGTGAAACGAAAGTTAAATCGTAGTATTATTTCTTTTATAGATTGTTCATTTAGGTTTCCTATTCAAGGTTTCGGTCGAACTAGTAAGTGCTTATTTGAATAAATGAATTGTTTTCTTTATATAGATTGATTAGCATTGAAATAAACGGCATCAATTATAGATCGAAGTATATATTACAATTAAATAGTATGTGTATTATTTAAATAAATAATGTTTTTGTTTATTTTAGGTCGATTTTTATGCTCAAATTGGATGATAAGTATATTTTTTAATTAACCCTTTCTAGCCCGTTATCAAAAAATTAGTGACAAAAGAATCTTTTCTAGCAAATACGTAATTCCTTTATCATGGAGATGCGAAAAGTGTGGGTGTTGGAACAAAAAAGCTCTTTGATTCCAAATGATTTGGTGTTACTATTTAGCAACGCTCGGTTGCTAAGGAACAAAAACTTTGAAATGATTAATTATTTTTTATCTACCAAAGTCCGATAAAAGAACAATTGATCTTTTTAGAAATTTTTATCTCCTAGTGATCAAATTTTGCCAAATGACAATATCCCTGTTTTTTATTGTTTGAATTTACTGAATAATTCATCTACAATAGATCTAAGAAAAAAAATTAACCGCTAATTGCTTTCGACATAGAATGTTCAGGCGCATGAAAAGTCAGTCATTTCTATATAAATACTCTTTTAATTCATTACGGAGCGACCCATTCCGCTCCTGAATGAAAGATTTTCATTTTCTATAAATAGCATGAATGTGTGCTGAAATGTGCAAAGATAATTATCGAATCGTCAAAAGAATTATAATTCATCATTTCAAGTGAAGTTTGACGGAAATACTGGCTCGATGTAGCCATTTGGCAACATCCGGCTAGAAAGTGTTAAGTTCTTTTCTTACTTATTGTAGATCGAGTTTTTACCAAAATTCTATAGTGAGTATATCATTTAATGAAACAATTTTTTCATTTATTTTACATCAAAGTTTTATCTTAAAACCGAACGTTAGGTATATTATTTTAATTAAATAAATTCTTTTTATCTATTTTGCCTCAAATTTTATAGTAAAATTAAATGGTGAGTGTTTTATTTAATTTAGACAAAGTTTTTTCGCTATTTTAAGCTGATTTATATATCAAAATTAAATAGAACATATATTATTTAATTAAACAGTTTCTTTTCTGTATTTTTAGCTCAAATTATATGTCACAGTTAAATAGTAAGTGTTTTCTTTGACTGAATAGTTTTTTTTCCCTATTTCAGACGAGATTTTATGTCAACATTCAATAGTAAGTGTTTTTTTAATTTATTTTAGATTGAAGTTTATATTAAAATCGAATGGTATGCTTATTACTTTAATTAAATGAAACTTTTTATATATTTTAGGTCGGATTTTATATCAAAATGGGACAGTGATTGTCTATATCTTGAACTTTGGCTCGATATTACTGATTTTTATGTGATGAACATAGATTCAAAAACTTATATAAACTATTGAAATCTACCACACTGATCAATAAGTAACAGTACTCCAGATAATTAATATCTGATGCAGGTACAGAATACCTATCGGATCATGCACTTTTCGACTGTTAGATCCAGCTGTCGGAATTCGACAGTTATGTACGCAGAATTTTTTGAAGGAGTGGTTCCGTAGTATACTTTTGATCAAAGTCACGATATAAGGTTTCTTTAATTTTTACTCCCGCTCAGAGAATTTTCGTTCATAGAGGTGAGACCAGGCTCTCTCATCCAGCACCTACCTGCGTCACTGAAATCTGAAGATTTTCGATAAAACTCTATCATAAATCATCGGATTGTCTGGGTTTCCCGTAGGATTCGATGGAAACCATCAATCGGATTCCTTGACTTGAAAATCTTTCAAAAACTATTTATTATGGTTAATGAGAAGACATTATCATGTATATATTTCATTTTGAGGCTGAGAAAAACCATCAGAACATGTCAGTAAAAACTTTTTACGCAGTTTTTGTACAGCTTTTCATAATCCATTTTAAAATAAAATTCAAGATTTTATCATTTATTTATAGATCAAGGTATATGTAAAATAAAAAATGTTGCAAACATTCTGGCACATTCGATATATGTCGTGCTTCGTTGTATTTTTTTTTAATTCACGGTCACCTATTCTTCAATAAGACTTAGAAACTTTAAGAATAGTTTCAACTATAATTCTACATTACCAGGAAATATCTTGTTACCATATTGTAGGTATAGAGTGGCCAAATGCCTTTGAATGATACAGTTTGCATTCAATTTCATTTATCGCAACAGGAGAATTAAACCATTGATACTGTTATATAGTTTAATTGGCTTTCAGCTACTGTAAACAAAAAAGAAATAATTGCAGTCATTCAAACAATAATTGATGTCAATTCTGATTCAGCCTATGAATAGATTGATGTCATCTTGAATGGCCAATTCGTCACCACGCTTTACAACCATTTGTAGCATTTGTAAAGTCGGTATCTAATATAGAGAGTGTCAGTTGACTAATGACAAAAAACAAATGCTTATACAATTTTGGTACTTTTCATTATAAACATTTCTAAAAGATAGTCAATGCTATCATGTATTTGACATCACAGCTGGTGATCAGTCATTATATTTAATAGAAACATTTTTGTTGATGTAAAACTCAAAAGATGAATAGTCTAGTCACTCGACGAAATGCAACAACGATCAAAAGAATAAAAAAATTTTCACAAAGATTTCGTTAAAATTCCTCACACCCAAAAAACTTGAAAAATTCATGAAAAAAAAATGTAAAAAATCCTCTATTTACAGGTAGCAGTGACTTTGAAGAACAGATAATTCGATTTAATACCTGCACGAGTTCAATCATGTTAGAAAATCTCGATACTCTTTGCATAAATTTTCTCTGTATTGAACGCGACCATATTTTTCTTCTGAAAAAATTGTAAGAAAAGTACAGTAAACAAAACTTATTAGCTTAGCAAAAAATCGTAAATGAAATAAGCGACAGAATGAACTGTAAGAATTTCAATGAATTTTAGTTTCAAACTTTGTTTCTTTTACAAAGTGATCCATTTGTAAGTAAGTGTCGACATTTTTTCTCCGAAAAAGACGGCAAAGAGTTGCTGTGGTGTGCAAAAATCTTGCACTTTTTTACAAAAAAATGAGTATTTTAATAGAGCGAATGTGAAAACTGACTTTTAGTATTGTTAGGTATATTATTCTCCCTTTTTTTTGTTTGTTTAGCGTTTTACAAAATACACTAGCTTACCATCTTTATAAAATTTTGTGTCTGGAGTGAAAAAAATCCTATGAGCCTCATCTAGTTTTCAGATGCTTCTCCGCCTATACTTCTATTCATTGATACAAAATACCGAACGCTTAGCATCGATCCTAATAAGTAAAAGCTTATAACAAACTCTATGGAATGTGCATACAATGAAGATTGCAGTATATGCAAAATTGTTCTAAAAAATTAAACTATTTTCATCTAATATAATATCTATGATTTGCTCGATTTTATTGATGAATAAATGAATAAAAATATTCTTATGACATCATTATTTGTATTTGAGTTTGATACTCTATAGATATTGTTTACTAATACTTGTTGTTTGATTTACCACCAATTGTTTCACATGGTCAGTTTGTAAGAGAACAAAATTTCGCAATTCGATAATCTTTATTTCATATTATATCAATTTTGACATTTATTTTAACATAATTTATGAAATTCTATATAGAAATATTAGACAACTAAAACTAGATTATTGACATATTATTTTTTGTCTTGTACAAATGATTATTTAATCAAAAGAAATATTTTATTTTATGTATGTGTATGTCAACTTGCATTGTGTAATTAAAGTGTATTTGTTCTTTTTCACATATATAAAACATTGTGAAGAAGACATAATCATTGAACATAGAATTGGTTATTCATTCAAACAATGAAAATGGATTGAAGAAATGAGAGATTTGTGATTAGTAATTTGATTCTCCTAAGTAATGAGAAAAGAAAAAAAAAGAAATAATCTTATTTTGATGAAATCAAAAAACGAGAAAAATTTACTTGTCTTATTATCATGTTAACAAAAGTTTGTAATAGCTGAGAATAACATTCAATAATTACTAATTGTTAACGCATCATTCAATGAATCAAATACTTATTTGTTTCTTTTTCTTTTCTTTTACATCTAAATAGTAATTTTCTTTCGAATAATATGATCTAATCTTAACAACGACATCAATTGATTTTTGACAAGCATTATTAAGTGTATTACTGTTGATGTTGATGGTAGTTATTTGATTAAGTTAAAATCATGCTGACATATTTGTTAAGGTTGGACTCGAGGATTATCTTTGACAAATACTATCAATTATAATCGAAGATTATGGTTACGCATACGAATAAATAGACGTACACGCATGTGTCTAACTAACAAAAACGAGATAAAGAAAACGAGATGATTTTCATTGAATGAGTTTCTTTTTTCTCCATATAATCATATAGTAATTAACAGATTTGTGTATATGTCTCTAGAGAAGGACAAATTAGACTATAATTCCCTGACCAATAATTATTTTACATATGTGTTACGATAGCTATTCTATATTTTGAAAGGAACAAAAAAGAATTTTATTTCTACTAATGGACGATATTTGTCATTGTTATATTACATATTAGAAAAGAAAACGATTTCTTCTATAATGATGAGAGACATATATATATATATATTTTTTTTTAATATTATTCGATTATCGATAGCGATGAGTGCCGAGTCGCATTCATAATGTCATCGTTATAAAACACCTTTCGTCTATTTACATTCAACCATTTTTTTTTGTGCATGTATGCATACATCCATTGCCTCGTACGAACAAATTTTTAACTAGTAATGTATAGAGTTGCCTCGTTTTACTTTTAATGTGTGCTATACATTAACGATTTCTTGAAGTTTTGCTTCTTTTTTTTTTTTCATGTAAAATTTTTTTAATGTAGAAACAAGTGTTTTATATGTACATCATTTTTACAGGGTATAAATGCCATCATTCTTTCGTTTACTATACACAATCTTTTTCTTCTCACTTAGGTCATGTTATTATTTATCATTCGCATTATAATACTTTTTTTTTTTCTCTCACTCTTTATTATATGAATGTTATTTATTACTGATCGATTGATTTTAATCATAAGCTGGAATGTATCTATAATCAACTAACATACTATCATTCGTCATTTTATTATTATCGGCGCGTTCTTTCTAACTGTTGTCAGGCAGTAGTATCAATAATCGACGAGCTGTGAAGCGATAGCGATAGCGTTCTGCATCCATCATCTCCACAACTTCCCGCTTTTATCTCGTTTCTCACTCAACTTGTTTAGCAGAAGCTCGTTTGGTTAGTTTGCATACTTCATACCTCTTAACTAATAAAGAGAAAGAGAGAGAGAGAGAAAGAGAAAGGAAAACGAGAAGAAAAATGAGCAATGCCTCCAGATGTATTCATTGATAGTTGTGGTACTCTATCTTATTGAAGAAGAATGAAAATACGATCTTATTTTTATTTCAGATATTAAGAAATAAAAAAATGTTTTCTGATTTAGTTGATGATGATCTATTATTAGGAAATTTATCATTACCTTCGCTAAGTGTAACAAAAACGATGGTTAGCATTAATAATAATGGTGAGTATATGAAAATCTCTAGAGTGAGCACATGGAATAAGTGATGACAATTATACAAAAAAAATATAACGCGTGTCAGATGTATATATGAGAAACAACAACATATGAGAAAATTACCATCATTTAGACGCACGTTCTTTCGGTTTCGATTAATATGTGTCTGTTATACATTTTGTAGACCAGATTATTATTTTTATCATTAATACAATCTTTAATCATTTTTTTTTTTCGAGAGAGAGAGACAATATTGATTGATAACATGAAATGAAATTTATTTTATTTTACTTACAATCAATTTAACATATATTTGCTTGCGTAATATTCACATATTATACATAATAAAAAAAAATGAAATAGATCTCTTTCGATGAACTTTTCAATGAAATAATCAAAGTTTATTTTATAGATGATAAGAAACAAAGTAATAAAAACGATTAGTAATAGAAAAAAATTTTATTATTCTTTATTTGAGATTTTAATTTATCTAAAATAAGTTATGTACATATAGATTGTCAATAATATGCCGTGTGCGTACGTATTCGAATAGCATGTTGATAGAAAAAGAAAATAATTAATACTATAGTCTAATTTAATTTTCTAATTCTATTTCATTCAATGACTTCATTATATATTGATAGATTTGATTAAATTTTTCAAATTAATTGTCTCCACTTTTATTTGATTGCCATGTGTTCGGTAAATGCATCTTAAGTACAGGATGAATGTCGCCACTTCCTTATCGTCTTTTTTTTTTCTTCATGCGACAGTACCTTTATCTTCGTCGTTCTTCGTCTTCTTCTTCGTTGTTATTTCGCATAGATGTGAAGAGATAATCAAGTGCCGTTACAATATAATGCAGTGTGTATACATAAGGCACACTCGTCCTCCGGAAGGACCGTGAATGTGCAAAAAAAAGAGAAAGAAAAAAAAACCGAGAAATAAATATCTTGTGGTTTTAATTAGCTCATTCAGTTAGAAGTGATTGTGAATAGAGAGATTTTTTCGTCGTCCTCTTCGTCGTCATTTAGCAGTTTGCTTCTTTTTTTTTTCTTCTTTTTTTCGTGTCCTATCGTATGTATGTATAAGGAGAACAGAACACACGCCACATCCACGTCTTTTTTTTGTAACACACGTACGCACACATACACAGTTAGATTCATTTTTTTTTTCAAAAAAAAAAAGAACACACCGCTAAACGCTGCGACAACGACGAAAGATATTCATACATGGTGAAACCAAGTCGAAGCACGCGCCGACGCGCCGTTGCTTCAACAACAGGTAAGCTAATAAAATGCAATACAAAATTGATTAATGAAAAATCTTCTTTTTTTTTTTTTGATCTGCTAAAATCGATAATCGCTTTTAGTCCACTAAAAAAAGTCAATACTCTTGACATTCAGTTTGTCAAGTTTTTCTTTTTTTTTCTCTCCCTTCTTTTATTCTTGTTCAATACTTTTATTCATTCATCTATTAATAGTTTGAGCTTTCTTTTTTTTTTTTTAATAATGAAAATTGATTCTGCAATCTTTTTATGTGACAAACGAGAAAAAAGTATTATATTATCAATTTAAAAAAAAGGCATTTTATGTTGTCAGTTGTTGACGATAAGAATTGAGAATAAAAATAAAAGAAAAAGATGAAATTGCATACTTGATAAATCAATTTTGATAATTAAAAAGCATAATAAACTTTACTTAACAATAATATAATAGTAATGAGTTTTAAGATTAAGAATTCTTTTATTTCTGAATAATGATCTTATATATATATATGTCTATTCATTGATCAAAAGATTCTATATATAGACACATATGTTTAGCTAATTTGAATTGTCATTAAAAAAAGAGACGACGCACAAGTTCGTATTTTCTTTTTTTCTCATCTGAATTCAATTTTTTTTCTTCTAATGAATTCTTGCTCTCAATCGACTACATATATATATATATATATATAAGAACTCAAAGACTATATTTCTTCTCTTTCTTCAATTCATTAATTGACGATGTCTATTTGTAATATAATGGAGAATAGAGAAGAGAATCGTTATGATGTTGGTTAGTGCTTAGATGATGATGAAGAAAATAGAAAAGGGAAGGAAGAGAGAGACAGAAGAGAAAAAAAAAAAACGAGACCAAGTTTTGTTTCTGTGCACAAACGAGACGAGACGCGCAAGTTTGCCTGATAGAACATCATATGTACGGAATATTGTACTGAATGAATATATATGTGCTGGACGACATATATCAACAATAATATTCATCTATTGGCATCAACATCATATATATATTATCGACAATTATTATACCATTATTCATATTATGATGCGTACAGGTAGATTTCGAAAGAAGAAAAGAATGAATAGAGTAATAAATAATAAAAAAAACCTATGACAGAAAAAGAAACTTTTATTAAGGAAGCAATCAAAATTTAATTTATTATATTTGTTTGAAGAGAACTAAAAATATAACACTCATTTGCTTTAGTTAAATATAGAAAATTTTTTCTTTTATCATCATATATATATTAATTAATATTTTTATTTTTCTATGTTATTCATTATATTCGATTATCTTCAGGCAAGCTTTACTATTTATAAAAGCAAGGAAAGAAAAAAATTTTTGGTTAATTTTATAAATTAAAAGACAATATCAGTGTCAATCATCATCTTAATATTTCTTAACTGCAGGTCGTTGCGATCTTTTTTTTTTTATTTTCTTTTCTTTTTGCACCTGTTATCGTATAGACCAAGAAAAACAAGTGTAATTAAAGTAATTGTTCAGACAATTAATCGATAGTATATTTTTTATTATTTGATACAGTCAACGGTAATGTTGATACTTCGTTCGTTCATCTTGGATGATGATTCCCATTCTGATAATGATTTTTTTTCTTCTTCTTCTATTT
>JAJEKB010001234.1:0-10101 GCA_022393335.1 Macrotrachela quadricornifera | reverse complement strand
GTATATCACACATGTATAGTTTGATTATCCAATAATAAAGTTTTCAAAAACATAGAAAAAAAAGGATACAAAAGAAATTATGTTAATTGGTTATTTTGTATATCCATTTCAAGTTATATAACTATAGATGACGCAAGATGATAATATATACGATAGAGCAGTTAAATGTTTATATATTGAATGTATAAAGCGAAATGAAAGATCAATTTATTGTCTCAAATTTTAATTGGTTGATAACTTCAATTGTGATCAGGAAGTTGAGCATACTCTTTGTTTTGTCTCTATCTTAGGAATATTTGAGTATTTTTTATTTCAATCTTTGGCTTAATACATTATACAAAACTGTTCAATAATTTAATTGAATTCTGAGTATTTATTGTATTAGAAACAAGATAGAAATTGGAAACTTTCACTGTTGAATGTTAGACAATCCTGATTTTTGAAAAATGTATAGATGAAATTTCAAATTTAGAAAGCAATTGATTTGAAATTTAACGATGCTGATACTGGAAAATTGAATGAAACAGAATGACATTGAAAATTGGGTTTCTCTCACCTTTAACATACTCATGAATAAACAGTGAATCGTTGTAAAACATGTTTTCGAACATGGCAGAAGATTTTACATTTAAAAAGATTATATAAATCATTTTCTCTTATATTCATATTATGCAATAATGAAAAATAAAATTCGTTTTAATTAAATCGATAGATGGAGTATGAAAATATTCGTGTGCCTATTAGTGTATTTACTAACCAAATATCTTTTCTTTCACTATATCTTTTATTAAAAAAATGTAAAGGTTGGATCGAAAAGGGTAGAAGAAAGGTAAAAGGGTTTTAATTCCACCTTTCCGATCTATTTCATCATTGTGCTTAGTACGCCAGACCTTTAAAAGTATGACCGAATCACTAAAATCTCGTGTTGATGTACTTATGATCGGTTCAGGAGAATATACAACAGGTTACGTACATGGTCAAGCAAGTCAATCAGACAAGAGTAAAGGAGGTAGAGAAAAGATTTGTCAGCTTCATATTCTTGAATAATAGTTCTTATTGATATATAGTTGTTGCTTTAACATTAATTGATCTTCGTCGACGAGGAAAAACAGGTCGCTTAGGTATATGTGGAACTAATGGAAAGAAATTTCCTGATATTCGAAAACATATGCAACAAGCTATTGGTGAGGTTTACAATGAAATGGATTTACGAATGGATTGGTGGTTAGTAGATATATTCGAATATTTTGATTTTCTTTAATATAAAAAATATTTTTATCTTGTCAGGCCTGGCGATGATACTGTTGATAGTCTTGCATATATTCAAGCTCTGGATACATTTAAACCAGGTGATGCTTGTGTTATATTTACACCTGATGATACACATTTTGAAATGGCATTAGAAGCAATTCGACGTGGAATTCATGTTATGATTACAAAGCCAGCTGTGAAAACATTAGCAGAACATCGACAATTGTATGAAGAAGCTAAAAAGAAAAATGTTCTTGTAATGATTGAAGGTCTATATATAATTAATCATTTTTCTTTTAACATAATTTTTCATTCTTTTTTTCCTTTTCAGTTCATAAACGTTTTGATCCAATGTATTCCGATGCTCGAGATCGTATTCGAGATGGTCTTGGTGAATTTTCATATTTTTATTCTTTTATGTCCCAACCAAAATTTCAATTAGATACATTTCGATCATGTAATTTAATATCTTTCTTCAAAGTCTACCAACTAAATTTTATTTATAGGGGCTGGAAAATCTTCTGATATATCCTATTATCTTAATAGTCATCATATTGATTTTCATGTTTGGTCATTACATGATCGAGCTCGTCCTGTACGTGTTACAGCTATGGGATCAACAGGTGTAGCTAAATCACAATATAATATTGATACAGAAGATGTTATAACTCTTTCTGTTCAATGGATTAATTTGAAATCAAAAACAATTGGTACAGCTATTTATACATCATCATGGATTAGTGCAAAATCGGATACACATACACAACAAAAATTTTTTTATGTTGGTCATCATGGAGAAGTTAATATTGATCAAGCTCATCGTGGTTATACAGTTGCATCGGATACAAATGGATATTTAAGTATTAATCCATTATATATGAAATTAGTACCAACTGATGGTAAGAAGACTTTGTTGATTTTATTTTTTTAGAATTTTCTTTTTGTTCTTTTTTTTTTGAAAATAAAAATAAGGTTATTTTTCGGGACAACATGGTTATGGTTATCGAAGTTTTGAAGCTTTTATTGATGCTGTTGCAGCATTAAATGCTAAAGAAATTGATATGAATAAATGTGATGCTAAATTAGCAACAATTGGCACTACATTTCAAGAAACAGCTGTACTTGAAGCAGGTCGTATTAGTTTGGATAATCAATGTGCAATGGTCGAAATTATCTATGAAAATGATACATCACTTATTCCAATTGAATTAAAACTTCTTAAATGATTTTCTCCAACGATTAATGCAATATTTATCATTTTTATTCTATAGATTCGGTGATTCGTAATAAATAAATTAATTTCTTAACTTCCCAGAAACCTTTGTTTTAATATTAATAACTACACGATGATATAGAAGGAACATGACATAACGAAAAAATTGATAATTTACTCAAGTTTAACATCTTAATGGTGTTCTTTATTAACACATTTGCATTTTTCCTAACACTAGCAATAAGAGTCATTTGTTGTAAATAGAATTTCTTACATCTTTATTTAGAAGCTCTTCAATCAAATTTCTAAATATTTTTTAATTTCCTATTTGATAACACATGCCTTAAATAATTAAAAAATTAACTAACACTTAAGTCAGTATTGTCTATTATTCTGATAAGAATTGAACCAAACAATACGATGTCAACATATGATAATTTTCATTTTCTTTTGGAAAGAATAGTTTTTTTTTATTTGAAGTAATTTCTTAAGAAAGTATTTGATACCATCTATACTAATAACGGTGTGAGCCATATTCGTTTCATTCAGTTAATAAATACGCTCATCAATTTAAATTTTTTATCGTTGTATTATTTATAGACTACCCCTCTATTGTTTGGTGGAGAATTTCAAACATCACCTCATTTTATCAAAAATAGACGTTTTAATCGGGCAAATGAATAAAGGAAATATGTTAGAATTACTGATAGTGCAATTTATTTAGAGTTGCTTGTTATAGTAAGTATGCTTTTAGGAAGATCGAAAAGAGTAATATATGATATATTTCAACGTGCTTTATTTGTTTTACTAGAAATTCAACAATGATTTATTTTTCTTGCTTGTTAAAGAGAAACAAAATCTGTTGTTTTAACAAATGTTGTTTCAACTTCCCATAATTGAAATAAAAACATTTTTTCCATGAATTTCTCGTCAATAACTTGCTATCAAATAGAGAAGGCTAAAGTATTGTGTGATAGTGAGAAAAAATATTCTTCATTTAAAATAAAAGAAAAATTCATCAAGCAACAAGTGTCAAATTTTTTTTTGTTTAAGTACATAATAACGATGACACAAGGAGGCGACTGTTATTTTCATATAACACTATAAATTCAAACAATATTGTAATAGTAGTCATTACATTTATTTTGCAGTAAGGTTGATTCTTTTTCACAATACGATATTCAAATGAACACGGAAGTAAGTATGAACAAACTTTTTATCATCATCGTTACTGTTCTTGGTGAGCCAATTACAAATAGTCATCTATTTCTTTTCATTGATTATCTATTTAGTATTGATTCCCATTACCTCAGGCAGCATTAGTTGCTACGTTGGAACTGGCGGCATATACGCGGAAGCATCGGGCTTCAACATTTGCTATGTGAAAAAACTTTCATTAATAATTAATAAGAAATTTAATGTATGATATATTTTCTTTCATTTTAGAAATATATCGTCCTCAATGTCGTGACAAAAGCTGGTTCGACCGGATCATGTTCGTCTCTACCATCCGACTACGTATGTTGCTCAACCAATCTTTGCAATGGAGCAAGGATAAACGCGATGAGCATGTTAATGGCCAGTATTGCGGCTATAATTGCTCTATTTCAAGCCATATGATCAATTAAAACGAAATGACTATCTTGTTCTCTCGACTACAAACTATATTTTCTTACTTTATTGTCTTATTCATGAATTTTGGTTTATCATTTTAGTCGTCTTCGTCAAAATGTGCTTTTCTTCTACTTTTTCCATTTCAATAAAATCTCGCACATTTATCGTAGAATATTAGTTTCTTTTGATCTTCTTGAATACTGTTGATTTTTCCATAGCATCAACGTACAAGACTCACAAAGAAAATCTTATCTTAAATTGTAGTTCCTTTGTTCTTGTTTTCTGTGTAGTTGACAGAAAAAAAAATTGGCATTCATATATCGATCATTTCGAGCTAGAATAAAATTCTAAAGATAAGATTTCATAGAATAAAATCTATTCTACAAAATTCATTAAGTCACCAAGCTAGAGAGTCTATCTTGAAAGGTTTCTTAGAGACTGACTTTACAACATCTTCATTTGCCATACACTACTAGTAAAATCCAGAGCGAATTCCTATTTGATGAATGAAAATTAAAAAAATAACACATGAGTAAATAAGACAACTCTTGAGAAACAAGAATATATAATTAGAATTCATTTTCGTCTATTAAATATCGAAATAGTGAAAATCACAAACTTCAGTAAATTTTTATATTTTTTAATTTTTTTTTTATGAATTCTAGCAGTCTCCTGCTTGACTGATGAACCCCACATCGTTTTAAAGGAATGTTCACGTAAGCTGACTTTTTTCTGTAGACACAACTGACCGAGTGCTACAAAATGAGATGACTTTCGGTCAACTTGAGAATTTCGTATGTGTTCGTGGAAGAAATCCATGAAATAGGCCATACAAGATATCAGTCTTTGTTCATTCAGCCTCAGTGTAAATTTCATGAATTAAGTCTATTCGAATAAGAATTCTACAATAGAATCGGCACAATCAAAGTTTTTGTCAAGACTGTCATACATGTTCCATTTCGTCTCCTTGTAGACCAGAAAAAATTGTACCTCTACACTACATACTTTGTATTTCATTGCGATTTCTTAATTTTTTCTATCATACATTGATCTTTTAATCGAATTAAAATTTTTTTCAAAAAAAGTTGTATTATTATTGTCAAAACCATTTTAATTAAGCATTGATGAAATGTTATTTACGAAATACAATCATTCTTTCTATTTGCTTATTTGTTCCTTACTTTTACATTTTCTATACGCTGATTTTCATTTCCACAGTCGAAATAGACTTCGACAGGTGTCTTAGGTTTTCCTATGAATTTTTATTACTCTTTTCTATCAGTTCTGACCGCCACATAATATTTACCGAGTTAAGAATGGTTTAAGCTTCTACTGAAAATATATGATACTAATCTTTACTTGAAATTTGATAAACAACATGGGATAAAGATATGTGACGAATTTTATCTACAAAACACTTCAACAGTTTAAGCATCTAATAACTCTACTAAAAAAATCATCTCGAACTATCAGAGATACATAATATATCAATCAATTCATAACTAGGCTATAATCTTCATAGGAAATAGATGAAGAATCCAAAATATTTATTACTTCTTCACATTTGAAATGATATATCCATCATTTCAGCACTATATTGGTAGAACAATTTTTTAAAATTACTAATGAAGACATATTCAACTAATAAGCACCTCGAATAAATTACTCAGCTAAATAGATTCCTCGAAAACAATTTCTTTACGTTTAGAATGTGTGGTTTCTCGAATACTAATGGTTCTATTATGAATAAAAACTAATTTGAAAGTAACTATGATTCTACGAACTTTTATTTTTATATAAAAACAGATTTGGTTATTAAGGAAAAGAGTGCTTATTGTAAGGTCTCTTTGCATCTTGTAAACGAGTTCTTGCTAATATTGAAAATGATAAACATTTAATTGAAGACGATTCTAAAAAATATCTATGGTTCCCTAAGTAGAATTGTTTTTAAAGTTATGATATGACTACGGAAGTAGGTTTTGTCGAAAATGGGCAATAAAGTAAATCTATAGACGAAAATAATGTTATTTTCCTCGAAGGAAAATGATTTGCTTAATAATTTTCTCAATTAACTAATCTGTTTTAAACAGAAAATTGTGTATTTCAACAATGTACAACATTCTAAAAGGAATTGTATCTCAAATGTATCCCATTTAAAAATCAAGATACAGTAACCCTGGTTTTTTGTGAAATATTAAAGTTCAAAGACTAAATGAAGAATAATTTTTTATATTTAATCATATCAGAACAACCTTCAACCGGTATTAAAAGTATATAAGGCATAATTTGCGATTGATTCATTATTTCTTTTCTATACTTTGTTTACTATAATTACATACTATCAATAAATATGACTATTTCGAATATTCAAGAGAGATTAAAAATGATTTTTCTTTTTTTTTCATTGAACTTCTATTAAAACGTCAAACAAAATACATAATGGGTTGTAAAGAGTCTTGGAACAAATTTTTAGTTTGTATGCGCAGCTAGTTCAACGGCTTTAAAAACAATATTATACTATTTAATAGATATCATCTTATGGTCTTGAAATATCGTATTCGTTATTTGATTTGTTCTCCTTTCGATTCAATAACGAATATACATTTGTTTTTTGAATTATTAATCTAAATGATTACAACTTTTTTCAATATTTATATTCGTCAAGATTCAATTAGCATGAGGTTATACTGGTAGAAACTGATAATTTATATTGATCATACAACTTTTTAGCGAATTCTACCAATGCCACATAATTATTTTGTTGAACAACGTAGCTCCATATTCAACTCGATTTTCTAGAGAATCTTGAACTCTGAATCTTTCTTATTCTTAAGTAATCGTAGACACGAGTGTCTTTATAAATCTGTTGATATCCCTAACAGAACGAATTTCAATGCTCACATAATGTAATCTAAATACATATTGCGATTGTATACTGTCTGTTTTC
Organism: Macrotrachela quadricornifera; assembly: GCA_022393335.1. NCBI lineage: Eukaryota > Metazoa > Rotifera > Eurotatoria > Philodinida > Philodinidae > Macrotrachela > Macrotrachela quadricornifera. The sequence goes on along the minus strand of JAJEKB010001234.1, from coordinate 3,076 downwards.
GCTCTATCATGCTGTTATTAAACAATGATAGAGCAAAAATTAATCAAATGTACGAGTACTTTCAGTAGATAACCTAGCTAGTGTAAACCTCCAGTAGTCGAAAAATAAAAACAAGAGAAAATCGAAAAAGATAACAACTTTGTGTTGTCAACCTATTCCAAATTTTTTCGCAAACCACTATGAATTCTCTTGATTTTTTCAAAATGATAATATTTGATAACACATTCAAACCAAGAGAATACATTTAAATAATAAACCAGTATTTTTCAAAAGAATGTTCGTATATAATAATAAATCGAGAGCTTGTTCGGAGTTCTGTTGAATATAGAAAATATCGAAACTGTTAAGTTATAAAGATATTTAAAGAGACCTAATACACTTTATTTCCAAAGTAAAGTCATTTTTCATGGTTTATATTACACAATATTTGAAACCATTTTCATCATTGATTGTTCCAAATCGATTATTTTGTAGATGTCATGTTTACATGCATGTCTATTGGTTATTTCTTCTGCTGAGTTTTAGGGTTAATTCAACTGATAAAAATATCTATAAATAGCTTAAAGTTAAATATAGACAAGCACGTGCATAGGTTTTCATATTGTAAAGAACAGAATAAAATAAAAAAACGTCTACCATCCTTGCTTATGCGTCATTAAGTGGCAGCAGGATTTTTTTTTCCATTTCTACTGAGAATAAAATCAAAATATATAATAGGAAAAAAAGTTGCATTTCATAATCGATAAAATTTCGTTTTCATTTTGAAATTCTAAGTGTCACTTTATAATCTGTTGTATTTATTTTCAATTCAAAAACAAAATGTTGGAAAAAACCATCTTACCCTGTTTATTCACATACGTTAAAATATTGGAAAAAACCTAAAAAAGACATTCTTTTCTTTTACTCTTTCGCGTTCTTCATATCTTTAAATTTTCTCAGCAAGCGACATGACTACACAATCTAATACAAATTCTACCTCTGATCAAAGCGAATCGTATCTTATGGCTAAAAGATATATTGAGCGGGATTTAGACAAAATTAAAACTAATATTACAAATTCCTCAATTATATTCGTCGATCCAATCGATAATAATTTCTTACATCTCGAAGCAGCTATTTTAGGACCAATGTCAACACCATATGAAAATGGAGTTTTTTTACTTGATATAAAACTTGAAGAACAATATCCAGTAAGATTAAATATTTTTTTGTTTTTTCGAATTAAATATTATGTTTTTATTTAGTTTTCACCGCCTCAATCAATAACATTTAAACGAGCAACAATGCATCCAAATATTAATGAATGTGGTAGATTTATGTCAGACTTATTAAAATTAGAATCTTGGTCACCAGCAATGACAATTATGGATATATTAGAACATATATGGGCATGTCTTGCTATTCCAAATGTTGATTCAAATGAAAGTGATCCAACAAGAGCTCATTCGTATAAAATAGACAAAGAACAATTTGAGATAATGGCACGTGAATATTCTATAAAATATGCAAGTGCAACATAACCGTTAAAAATGTATTTTTGTAATATTTCTTATGATAATAGAACTTATTTTTTGCATCTTGTTTATTTTATGATAATCCTATGACTTATATATATGTAAAATTTTACTCTTATACGAGACTAAAACTTATGACGAATATACGTTTGTTGCTTATTCAGGTTATTATGTAATATATATTTTTGAACGTTGATACAGAAAATTTTTACTAATGAAAATATTTTTCTTTATTATGTGATATATACTTAAAGATAAAAGATGAAAACTTTTGTTGATATTTTCGAAAAGATAAAATAAATTTGTTCTCATATTATTTTAATATTTGAAATTCAATTAATAAAGATTAAACTTAAACGATGAATTTTCATTTTGAGAATAATATATATATTTTTTTCTTCTTTATTACCATTTACTTGAAAATAAGTGATCGTTTTGTTTACAGCAGAGAAGAATAATAAAATTGCACATGTATTAATCAAAAATTAAACAGAATCTTTTCATATAAATTTCGTTGTTGTTCTTCAATACACCAAAATTAGATTAGAAAAGTTTTCATAAAAATTTGGCTAAATGTAAATAAGAGTACAAATATTCGAATTATCTGAAAACAAATACTACTGTGTTTAGATTTGTCGAACAATAAAAATTCTTCTAATAATGAGGGGATTTTTCTTATAAGTAAAGAATATTAGATATATTCGCGTCAAATTAAAACTCTCACTGTCAAACTAACAAATTTAAAGTATTAGCTGCTGTTCGGGTGCATCAATTGACATATTCGAATTTTAAAATATTTATAATATATATAAGATGTTTACGATTCAAAATTTCAGTAGAGCTTTTTCTTTTTGGATAGAGCTCATCGAATTACATAAGAAAATGAAAGTTTTAAATTAAAAAATTTTTTTTTTACGAAAGTCAGAATTTTCGATGTATTTTCTCTTATATTTTAGAATAGTGATATTTGGATTTTTTTTAATGACATATTCTAGCTTTTGTAAAATGCTTTACTTTTAATTTGAAATATATATTGTCTTATGCAACTTGGTGAGCCCCATTCAATTATCATAAAAATAGAAAAAAGCTTTGCGGAAATTTTATGAATTCTGAGCATTTTACATATATATTAAATATCTTAAAATTCGTATATCCCGGTTGGTGCATGCCAACAGCAACAAAAATCCTTTCATTGTTAGAATCAAAGATCTGGAGATTTATCCTACTGAAATTAAAATACTTTTATTCATTAATAATGTATAATTTGAAATTCTACTCAGATGAAATAAGAGGATATAGTCAGCATCAAATCAGTCATTTAATTCCTCAGCTTTTTTGCGTAGGTCTGATTTGTATATATTTCAATAAGAAACAACCGTCAAAAACAGTAATCTACGTTGAATTATGTATGCTATTTCAGTTATTCTATCATGTGATTTAATTCTAGAACATATTTTTCATTCTTACTTTGATATTTTTTTGCGTATTAGAAAAAAACATCGTTTGTATAGGGAAAAAAACAATGCAAATTCTTTTATTACAGTCATGGCATAGGTCAAAAT
>JAJEKB010001233.1:0-19116 GCA_022393335.1 Macrotrachela quadricornifera | reverse complement strand
AAAAACAATGCAAATTCTTTTATTACAGTCATGGCATAGGTCAAAATCAGTTCAAGTATCTCTAGCTAAAAAAAAGTACAAAGTCTCGACATCAATTTAAACTAAAAGAACTCTTATCAATTCACTAATTTAACAATATTTAAGTATAGAGAACATGTTTATGACGCAGACAATGTAAAATTTTATGACGAGAAAAGAAGAAGAACAGGCGTTGCTAAAACAAACATTCTATATAATGATTGATTTAAAGGAAAAAGAATTTTTGTTTTTCCTTTAGTAGGAAACACAAAGTTCGTTCTTTAGGTTCATTTATTATATAGCCTTCTGTAATATAGTGCCATCTTTTATCATAAATATAAGCGGATTTTTTTTATTAATGTACGTAAAAACTTATATTTTTGTTGTTCTATCTGTCATTTTTCAAAATCAATAAGCAAATTTGATATCATTCATGTAAAAAAAAATTACCAATCAAACAGTACAGAACTAGATCGATAGATATATGTATAAACTGTATGAATGGTGTAGAAAAAGAAAGAAAAGAAAAATATATATATAATGTATTATACAGCAAAACTTATATACAAGCCAGTCATTCAAATTGTTAAATATTTTTGTATATAGTTCACTATTTCTAGATGATATTCTCTTCATCAACGATATTTGTAATCAATATGTCGATTTGTTTAAAAAAATAATTATTATTTCTTATGATATTTGAACAATGTGATGCAAAAGCATTCCACATGGCAGCTGCTGTCATAACGACACGTTTTGGTGTATGCGGCGTGACTTCAAGAAAAATAACATAAAGTCTCTCTCTCTCTCTGTTACTTCTGTACACTAGAGGCGCCTGTATGCTCTGTTTTTGTACGTAATTTCGCCCCCTTATTTCTCTCTATTTTCTTCCTCTGTTATCATCATCTATATCCATAAGAATACGCTGCAATTATTTATATCTGCCTTTATTATTCTTTTCTATCGTTTACTAGTAGTAACAAGTAAGCAATTTCTGTCATTAACCTTGCACTATTTCGTAAAAACAAAAATTCATTCTCGCACTATTACATGCAAATTACGAGACAAGCAGTATAAAATAGACGAAAAAGGAAAGAAATTAAAAGGTGTATTTATTGATTGGTAATGTGATTATGGGAATAAAAATGTTTGCTTATGTACAGAGGCCTCCATGTAACATTCTTTATAGATTCGTTTATATAATAATGGTTCTCTATAGCCAGAGGCTTTTTCATTATTCATAATAAAACAAATATATTCATTTTTTATTTTTCTAGATATGCAACAATTATCACCAATAACACCGATAAAGTTAGTTTTGAGTTTTTAAATAAATAATTAATTAGTAAATTAATTTATTGTAGAAATATTCAATTAAAAGAAGTACCTCTACGAGAAAAAAGACGGCAAAAATGTCGAATATGTTCATTTCCAGTTCGTGTTGCATGTGAAACATTATTTATATTATTTGTCTTTATACCATTATTTGTTTTTTTATTTAAATGGCCTTATGCAAAAGATTTAATTCATGGAAAAGTTCTTTCAGTAAGTATTTTAATAAATAAATAAATTCAAAAAAAAAAATAATATTTAAATAGAAAACACGTCTTGCACCAATGTCAGATGGTCTTGAAAGTTGGTCTAATCCACCAGTAAAAATGACACGTGCATATCGATTATTTAATATAACAAATTATATGGATATAATGCAGCATACAGATAATCCATTAATGGAATTTAAAGAAACAGATCCATTGACATATCGGTAAATGAAATATTTTTAAATAAAAAAGATTTATATTTCATTTATATTAAAATTTCTTATTCTAGAGTTGTTGTTAAAAAAAATAATGTTGAATGGTTAGAGGATAATAAAAAAATTCATTATTCAATTGAACGTTTATTTACTCGTGCAGAAGAATTCGATCAACAATTAATTAATCAAGAAGGTGCTTTTATTGATACTCTTCGTGTTGTATGTTTTATTAAAAAAAAAACATTTTTTGTTTTTATTTAAAAGTATTAATATGTTTTTTTTTGCAGATGTTTCGAACAAAATTTGGTCGTATTGCTGATCCAGTTTTTTATATGCTTGGTGGAAATAATGCATTTAATTATTCAAAAGCTATTGATAAATTAGAAGGTTATGTATCACCATTATTTGCAGCTGTAGCATCAAGAATGCAAGGACCAAATAAAGATAAATATGGATTTATTTATCGAGTAATTGAAAATATTTCAACCACAAAAAAAAGAGATTTATGCTTAATTTTTCTTTTGAAATTAGTATAATGGAACTAATGGATTTAATTTTACAATAAATAGTGGCATGTTGGATTCATCTATGAAAGGACAAATGGTTGATTTTTCATCAGAATAGTAAAAAAATCATTTCAAAGAAATATATAAATAAATTTATTTGATTTGAAATTGTTTTATTTTTCTAGTTCAACATTTGCTACAAAAGCTGAAGAATGGAAAACAGAAATTTTTGGTTTGAAAATTTTTACTTTTAAAGATTTACGATAAAATTTAATTTTATTTAGACGGTTTAACATTTCCACCTCTTGGTAATCCACCAAATCGAAGAGTAATTAATGTATTTCAACCAGATCTTTGTCGGTAAGAAAAGAAAAATAAAAACAAAATCAATGATTTTTCTTTTGTTATCTATTAAATCTAGACCAATGCAACTTCGATATAATCAAACAGTATCTATGTTTGGAATTGATCAAGTACATGAATATGTTCTTAAATTTGTGGATAGTGACAAATGTCCAGAAATGGATGAAAATTGCCCAGAGGTTGATAAACTCGATATTAGCAAATGTCTATCTGGTATGTAAAGTAAACAAAAATCAGGGGTTTTTTTTAATACAAACAAGAGTTAATATGGCTTATATTAAGTAGCTCAGGGAGAGCTAGAAATAGACCTTTTATTCAGATAACTATTTCTGTAATATGAACTAGAAAAGATCAGATGTCTTATTTATTTAAACCTCAATGCATATGTCAACTGAGTTTAGTTTTTCTTGCAATCATTTTATGTTTCAGCTGTCTTCTATCTAAAATTCATAAAGAATTATTAAATTATTTTTTTTTCTCAGTGAAAATCTCAATTCAAGTGAAAAAGTCGAATATCTAATGAGGATTAATTGATGTTTATGATTTAATTCTAATTTTAAATTAATTTTTTTTAGCTGAACTTCCTGAAGAAACTATTGTTTTAACAAAACCCCATATGTACGGTCATGATTCATCATCAACAAATGTTGCATTTACACCTGATCCTGATAAACATGAATCAAGAATTTATTTTGAACCACTCTCTGGTACACCACTTCTAGTTCAATCACGTATTCAATTGAATGCTAATGCTTGGATTGATCGTATTACAGTGGATGAAGATGGTGCAACTGAGTATGATTTTTATAAAAATAGAAGAAATTTTTATTGGAAAATTTTTATTGATTTTTAGACCAACGAAAACTCGTGCTATCCGTCGTTTAGTTCCAATGTTGTGGATTGATCAAGTAATTAAACTTCTGTTTTATTTGATTTTTTTGTTCGTTCTGTTTTTCTTTTAGATAGTAACACTTGATGATACAACTATAAATCGTTTAAGACGTGTTAGTAGTATTCTTGAAAAGGGTCATAATGCCTATCAATCAATGAAATTGGTTTATATTTTTGTGGCATTATCTCTAGTCATCACAATTATAGCTGCAATTGAATTCTTTATGTGGAATCGACAGGTATGAAAAATAAAAAAAAAATAAAAAAACAAAATTATCGTATTTATAATAATATAGGATCGTAAATTAAAACAAGAAGAAAAACGTTTGTGTTTTTTGACTGCTTTTTTAATTGACATATTTTGACTCTTGATTTCTTTTTTTTTTGATGAAATTTTACTGATAATATCTTTTGTTTTGTTCTATTTTTAGCGAAAAATAAAGCGAAGATCTTTGTACCATTACAACAACGAACAGGAGAAAGCATTGTTGAATCAAACGCTAGCGTCACCAACGACAGTATAAATACCAAAGGATTCGTTTGACATTAATCTTGTGATATCTGTTTAAGCACTTATATATTTATACAAACATTGTTTTTTTTTTTCTATTACCGTTTATTGTTATTCAGCTCTTTCTATATTTTTTTTTCTTGTTTAACTTTGTGTTTAAAGTCGATCTGATATTCTCTCAGGACATGCGAGAAGTAAATGTGAAATCTTTAAGTGTTATATCGTTATCCAGACTTTTTTTCTTCATCGATAAGTTTCATTTCTTTCCATAGGATTCATTTTTCCTTTGAACTTCTCGTCTTTATTACGAAGTGAGAGATAAATCATACTCGCTTATTTATTTCATTTGCATTAGCCCTTTGTTTTTTTTTTAATATATTAAAGAATCTCTATGAATCGAAGATATTTGATAAACAATAACGTATAAACACGAATTTCAATGGAAATAGTAGGTTTTTTTTTTTTATAAAGAAAAAATTTATTTAATTTATATAGTATAACAAGTTTCAACACAAGTAGAAGTCAGTATGAATAGAATTTATTAAACAAGCAATAAACAAAAACAATGTTTACATTTAAACAATTTGTAATATACAATAAAATAACTTAATTATGAATAATAACAGATTGTACAGCGAAATATTAATACTAGCAGTTTGAATAAATACATTTAACAGAATGAACATTCTTGTAATAATTAATTGAATACTAATTAAATAAACGATATATGAGCATTGATTTTTTTAATGATAGAGCTAAGAATTTAAATATAAAAATAAAAGAATTATAAGTATTATCGATGCGTATAAATTCTCGCAAGAGGGCCGAAAACCTGGCAACTGAATATTTTTAAATAAATCGTTCAGTTCACAGGTAATGAGCCTATTTCTTGAAAATCATTCCATCAGAGATACTTTATTTCTGCTTTAAATTATTTTTATATTATCGTCAATTATCGGCTAATGTCGTGCAGGTACGCAAATGCTTGCTTCTTTTGGATTAATAAGAATTACCAGCAAACAAATGTGAACCTGTTCGACGACTAACCAGTTTTTATTATTTTTCATTAGTACTTACGAAGAGAAGAATAATTCTGAAAAATAAAAAAGAAATATTTAACTGATATCGTTTTGTATGATCAAGTATTTATATAGGTGTACTATTCTATATCTTAGTTCAATTTTCCACCAATAAAAAGAACTTAAATGATTTTTCTGCCTTTTTTATTCGTTGATTTATTTGTAGATAAATAAAGACAAGTTCATCATTCATTTAAATAAGAAGTTGACTAATCGTTTTTTGAAGACGTTTACATTGTTTGACAATGTGTTTATTATTGAAAAGTGATGCTTATCTTGTAATGAACCGTATCTATCTTTTTCGTGATTATTGTACGTGACTCGAGTAGTATGAAATTGAAATATTAAATTCTGTAATATAAATGAATAGTGAGTAGAAGAAAAAAAAAGAAATAAATTAGTTATACTAGTTGACTACTATTGTATTGATAATGATGACGACGATCGAAGATGCATTGATCATATAATTCATTTGCATATTGTGAGAAAAAAGGCACCAACTGCTGAGGTATACAAGGATGTATTATTTTTATATGATCGAATGATGAATTGTTTAAAGAAATCAGGTGCCGATTGTAATAGTCTAATAATAGTATCAAACTCTGTTTTTTTCAGGTTATTTTCTAAAGAAAAGTATGCGAGGTATTGAAGAGAGAACTTTGTTTTTTTCAATAGGATAATGTATGAAAATGTAGAAATTAACCATGATAGATATGAATCTTCTTTATTTTTTTAAAACTTATTTAATTACTTAAAATTTTAAATATCCAGTTTATCAATCTGGCAAGAATAATAAAAAATTAATTATGAATATATTTGCATTAAAGAAAGGCATATTTATTTACGGATGTTTACTTTCTTTCGTGAATCATTACTACTATTACATGTCTTAAAATTCACAATTGATATTTTAATGATGAGTGTGTCAGTAGATCAATGATTAATGATATCAATTAGATTGTTGAAGAAGTTTCTTTCATAAAATCATATTAACTGATACGTATCTTTAGCATTCACTGTCATAGCTTCATCAAGATTGACATAGAGAAACAAAAAAAAGAGATTCAATTCTGTTGCAAAAAAGATTCTCTAATCTCTCTTATAAAATAGTATTGAAAAGTTATTTGACCCTTGAACTTGTAAAAAACTTGTTTTAATAATTTCATAGATTTATCGTAAAAAAGTTTTTTTTTTGAAAATTCAATTTGTTCTTCATCTTCACATGAATTATAAAAATTTATAGATCGACGGTAAGAAATGTACCACCTGTTAAAACTGATACTATATGGAACACTAGTTACTATCAGATGTACAATTTTAGCTTTGATGTATTCTTTATTTATTGTAAGTAAAAAATAGTAAAGACTGAATACAGAGAGCAACAGACAGCTGTTGTGACCAATACGCTGGAATGTAAATTGATTGGAGAACAAACAACATTTTACCGAACTTATTATAATTTATGCGAATACTGTAAAAACCAATGCATAAAAATTTTTTTATAAAAACTGGTAATTCTATGATTATTATATGATACAGTTTTGAATTGTATTATTAAATATTATCCTAACAGAAAATTTGAAGAAAATAAATTCTTATAAAAGTTATGTTTGTAATATAAGTAGGAGGGAATTAAAATTATTTTGTACTTCATATATATTGGTATGAGAATAAGATTAAAATGTGAATGAAGTTTACTTTGTTATGTCACATGACAATTATTCGAACAAGTATCAAGAGAACTTATCATTATTCGAATGATATTTTTTCCAATGCTCATTTCTTTTCATTTATTTCGTTTTACTCCATATAGTTTGACTTTGCTACAATATAATAGAATCATATATCATATGTTACTGTGCAAGACTACGAATAAAATATGATTTAGCACGATAGAATACTGTACAACAGTAATCAATTATTTATTATACATCTTGATGTTCTTTATTTTTTTAGTATGAAAATTAATGTTTATACAATACATAGTTAAAAAAAAATTTTTTTTTATACAATTCATATTAATTAGTTTCATCGAAGTTCATATCTGATTGAAAAAGATATTTTCGAAATTTTAGAATAACACGTACAGGTTCTATTGATTCATTATCACTTTTCAGTATTAATTCTTTTGTTTCAGCTGAAATACCATCTAAAATAAAAATAATTATCAAATAAAAAATATAATTCTTTTTCTTTCTTTTTTTTAAATATACTTGGTATAGAAATTTTAAATTTTCCTGGTGGACAATTTTTAGCTGTTTCAATATAACCCTGTTCACCAGTACTTAATTGTACATTAAAATTAATAAATATTTCAATATTTGTATCTGGTTTAAATAAATCACGTGCAAGTAAAGTATTTGTATCAATTATACGATCAATAAAACCAAATTTTTCAACAAGTAATTCAACAATTGATTGTTGTTGTTCATTTGTTTTTTTATTTTTTTCTTCTGCTTTTTCAGCACGTATTTTTGTCATTGTATATAATGATAAATAACAATCTCGTTCTAATAATGTATTTTCTAATCGTTCTTGCATCTATTCAAAAGAATAGAATATATAATAGATTGTTTATATTAAATCTTACATCAAGTAATTCTTGATTTATATCAAGATTTTTCATTTGTAATCGTAATTGATCATTATTTTTTTTTAATATTAAATATGTTGATCGAAATAATTCCATAGTTTCAGCATATTTTTCAAATGATTTATCATTAGTAAAATAACGTTTCTATAAAATAGAAAAAAACAAGTATATGTAATAAATGAAAAAAGAATCAAATAATTTTTATTATACATTCATTTCATCAAAGAATGCTTCACTAGTCATTTGTTGTCCATCTTTAAAAAGTGTTGATGGTGCCAATGTATGAGGTATTTGTGCTATATGAAAAGAATATTTTTATTTTAAAGTTAAAATATTTTATTATTACTTAATAATAGTTGATTTTCTGAAAGAATTGATTGAACATGTTGTTTAAAATCATTTGTAATTTTATCAACTGTAGAATTTATTTGTTGTTCAACATTACGTAATCGTTCAATATTCGCTACTTCATTAAGTGCATATGCCTTGAGAAAAAAAAAGTAATAAATATAGGATAATAGATAAGAAAAAAATAGTTTACCTCCATTCGATCATTAGATAAACGTAATTTTTGATCCCATAATTGAAGAATACTGGTATTCTTTTCATTAATTAATACTTGTTTTCGTTTGATTGATAATGGTGTAGATGGTTCATTATTTTCCTATGAAAAATGAATAGAATTTATTCATTTTAATAATATATTTGTCATTCTCATTTGATTAGAACGATCATTATTAGAACATAAAAATTATTTTATTTGATAAGAATTTAAGTTAGTTTTTAGATCTGTCAAACTTTTCATAATTAAAATAAATTTTCTGAAATATACTTTTCCATTAAGTGAAGTGATTGTTGGATGTGGAGATGATGTTAGTATAACATCCGATTTTGATTGATGTATTGTTTGCATTTGTTTTTTTTTAATCTTAAAAGGATAAATTAATCAATTAAAAATCTAAATTGTTAATCAAGACAATGTATCATTGTTTCTTTGTTACGCGCTATTAAAACTTATTCTCATAAAAAATTTTATTCCATTTCTATTATAAAAATATTTCAATTTTCTAATAAATTAAAATATAATAGAAATTTTTATTTTAAAGCCAAGTGCATAACTGCATTAATTTCCTACTATCCTCTTTACAGTCATATAAATCCATGAAATACAATAAGATGTATTTGTTATTGTTGTTATAGCTTTTTCTGCATCTTTTTCCGGATTTCTTAAGCGGAAAATAAGTGTCTAACATCCTTTTTCTTTTCTCATACATTTTACAGATCAAATTCGTCTAATCAACCAAAGAAATGATGATAAGTCCGCCTCCAATATCCTATAGTAGTAGTTCTCGTCGAACACGTTATTCACGTTCACCATCTGGTGATGTACTATCAGCAAAACGTTCTAAGCCATCTAGTTCAATTGATCCTTATGATCGTAATCATAGTAGTGGATCAGATCAACATCGTCCTTATACATCAATTTGTGTAAAAAATATAAATCCAAAAATATCAGATTTAGGTAAATAAATAAAAAAATTTGAACTGATATTATTTAAGAATTTTATTCGTTTATTTATTGTAACAGGAATTCGAGATTTGTGTAATAAAAAATTTTCAAAATACGGTACACATTCAGTTAAAATTTATCATAAAAATCAAGATCGTGTAGCATTTGTTAATTTTACAAATTGTGAAGATGCACAAAAAGCACGATATGCTAAAACAGGTCTTGTTTGGGAAAATATGCAAGTCCTTTTAGAACCGTAAGTTTATTTATTTTTTATTTATGAAATATAATTCTAAAACTATCTAGAGTGTATTATCGTAAGACTGTTCCAGCTGAACATCCAATTAATCCCGAAAGTCCTCGTGAACGTACTCCATTACATCGACGTCATCATCGTCCATCACCACCAAATCCTTTACCACCTCCAGTTAGTTCTCGAAGTCATTCTCATCATCATTCATCATCAAGATATCAACGCACAATTTCTCCACCTCATTCTCCACCTCCTTCTCGTTCATCACGTCCATCACGTCGACATTATTCACCTTATATACCATTACCACCGGATTTGGTTGATTATACTCATAAAAAGTCTAGTCGACAACAACAACAACAACAACAACGTTCATCTCCATCACCTGTTCGACGTCATCATCATAAACATACTTCTAAACAACAACAACAACAACAACGTAGTCGTAGTCCAAATAGCCATCGATCAACATCACCATCATCATCACATCGTTCTAATTTAGATAATGAATTAAATCTTCAACATGAACCAACACGTACTTTATTTGTTGGAAATCTTGAACGAGATATAACAGAATCAAAATTAAAAGAAATATTTGGTCGTTATGGAACAATTGATGAAAGTAAAAAATAAATTATTTACAAAGAAAATTTATTAAATATATTTTATTTAGTTGATCTTAAAAAACCAGCATCATCATCAAAACGTGTTTATGCATTTATTCAATATGAAAATATGGATATGGCTTATGAAGCACGTCGAGCTATGGATGGTCAATTTATTGGAAAAGCCGAATGTAAAATTGGCTATGGTGTGTAAATGATTCTACATGTTTTTCTCTTTTTGATCCCTCTCTTTATTGAATGGCTTTTCAGAAAAAAAAAATTTGCTTGCTTTTTGTGTCTGTTTTTTATTGAGTATGTATGTATATGCTTAATTATGCATTTCTATGTCCCTCTTTATTTCTTTTCTGTTTTGACGTTCATTAATCTTGTCGTTTTAGAAATTCTGTCTTAAAATTTACATTGATTGTGTTAAACACATCAATTTAATTGGAGTATTATATAACGATGATACATTTGTATTTGAGAGGTTGATATACATATATAATAATTCGTATAGGAAAAATCAAGACTAAATACATACACATTTTAAAACGATTATAAATAATTATGTCATTTACATTTTATTATTCACATATATATATATATATATATACACTTGACAAAACAAAATCTATGCATGAAAAATATATATGTATATGTCAAGTGGGTTAGAGGTGAAATTTTGGTTATTACATTTTTATTATTTTATTTGATAATGGTACTATATAATATGATTCATTTATTTAAATGTATATATATATGAATGCAAGTTGGTTCTATCAATATAATTCTATTTCTCTATTCATTCGTCCTTTTCGACAACTTTTTTTCTTTAATTCTTTCGCTCTTCTATCTATCCATTTCTTGGCTATAATACTTTATATATAACTAAAAGATAATGATGATGGATTGATTAATTGGTGAAAGATATTTTGTTACATTTTCTCCATCGAACTTTGGCTTACATTTCTTACCATGTACCCATAGATAATAAAAATATTTTCTTCTTTTTGTTCAATAATATTAAATTCATCATTAATTATATACATTTATATTAATAATTATTCGAGAGTTAACCAAAAAAATTCTTTCTTTCTCTTGACTTTACATATATACGCTAAATGGCTATATCAAGAAGAAAATATTTATTGGATATCTCCATATATATTATATATATTTTCAGGCAAAATTGTACCAACTAAATATCTTTGGGTTGGAAATATACCCGTAGATATGAAACGACGTGATCTTGAACATGCATTTTCACGTTATGGACAAATTCAAACACTAGATTATTCAACTGGTGATCCAATAGCCATTATTACATATAGTGATACTGAAGATGCAGTTAGAGCACGTGAAAAACTTATTGGTACAATACAACTAAACGGTGGACGAATAATACGTGGTGAACCTAATACATCATCATTATCACGGCCTGGTAAGAAAATATGATTAGTAAATATATAAGTTCTACTAATTATATCATTTTGAGCAGGTTTTCGTATTGATTATCTTGATCGTCCAACATCTCGACGTTTTGTTATTGTTCGACCACAAAAAAAATCATCACATAAACATCAATCACGATCATTATCTAAATCACAATCTCGTCATAGTTCATCAGCATCATCAACAAAAGATACTGCACATTCTCCATTTAATGATACTGATAATAATACTGATAATAATAATAATAATAATAATAATAATAATAATAATGATGATGAACAATCTGAAAATAATTTAAATGAAAATTTAAAAACTGAAACACATTCACGTTCTCCAACACCACCATTATTAAATACAATAAAACAACGACGATCAACAGATCGTAGTCAAACTCCATCTTTATCAAATTCATCTCCTATTGCTGGACGAACATTTCATGGTCCATTAGGTTCTTATTTATCAACAAAAGATACAGCAAATGTAAATAATATAAAGGAATTAATTGTACTTTGTGAACAATTTAATTCATTAGCAACGAAAAGTAATACTGCATTATCTACAGTGTATCCTGTTCAATTTGTACTTAAATCTCATCCTTATGATGCACGTATGCATTTTCTTGCTGGAAGTCCAACTTTAGCAAGTATTTTACTTGGTAATTTATTTGATATTTATTTTATTTTATTTTATTTATAAAAATTGAATATTTTTTATTTGATTAGGTCAACCAGGTGATCTTGTTGCCGCTAAAACTGAATTAAAAATTACACAACGACTTCGTCTTGATCAACATAAACTTGAAGATTTAGAACGAAAACTTCGTACTAGTGTTACAAATGCATTAGCTATAGTTGGAAATAATTCTCAAACAAATATTAATGGTCATTCATCAAATAATTTAACATCAATAAATAATCGTAAACAAATGAATGTATCAAATCAAACAAAATTTGCTATATTAATTGCATCACCTAATATAAATAATTCTGATGCATTATCAAATTTATCTAAAGAACATACACCAAATGGAAAAATTAAAAATGAAATAACTTCACCATCTCGATTGAATGAAAATGATGAACATATTAAAATAAAAAAAGAAAGAACGGATATTGATGGTGATAATAGTGATGATGAAGATGAATCTCATCTATCTCGTTTGATTTCTTATTTAGCTGAGTAAGTTATAATGAAATTTTCCTAACAAGATTAATTTTAAGAATAGAATATTCAATTTTGTTTAGTATTTACTACTGTCTTATTTTGATTGTTTTCAGTTTGGAATAGATGTATATTTGAATATATTTTTCTTTTGTTTATAGAAAAGAAGCAGCTGGTGTTATATCAATTCCATTTTATCCAACTTATCATAGTGATCATGAACATTCATCTCGACAAGAAATAGCTGTATTACATATATTTTCTCCATGTGAATTTAGTAAAAAAATTTTAAAATTAATGTGTCCATCAATTCATTTTTCAAATGATTCATATACATCATCACCATTACATTCAAAATTAATAAATAATGATGAACATTTAATGGTTGTTATTGTATATAATGATTAAATAAAGAAAATTAAATTTCTATCGAACAGTATATTAATATATTTAATCATTTCTCATTTTAAATGTTATCGAAGTAGAAAAACTAATACTGTGATTATTCAACAAATTTGTTAACAATTTTTCAAGTATTTCTTTCATTAACTAAAATATAATATTTACTCTACAATTCATCATTGTACATTTTGTTAGTTTTCTTTTGTTTTGTTTTTCCGATAAACATAAACACTGTTATTAATGTATTGTATTGTTTTTGTTAATATTGTTTTCCTTCTTTTTAGTAACTTCAAAACATTCCACGTAAAAAAAAAACGAAAATTCGCATTTTTAAAAGATATTTCTCATTTTTCTTCTTTTTTTTTTGTTATTATTTAAAGATGACAGATGATGACATATTAACCGATTTGGAACATTTTAATGATGCGATAGTACATTTTAAAGAAGCAGTTGATGGAAAAGGTAAAAAAAAAAATTTTAAATTAAGAAATCAAATAATAATAATTTTATTTTGTATAGATTTAGAACGTATGCCAATAATTTTTAATCAATTACTTACAGTTCTTAAGCATATTATTGAAACTTATCGTTTAATTGATTCAATTGATGTACTTGAATATGCTGCAAAATTAATTCATTTATTACAAGGTTAAAAATATTCTTACGAATTTTTTTTTATTTACATTTAAAATTTTATTCTAGATGTTCATTCATCTGAAAATACAAATTATAATTCTGAACCATTTTCACATGCTATTGATCAACTTGCACTTTGTTTAACTGCAAGGTAATATAATTAGAATAGAAGTTCATTTTAAAAAAAAATTTTCTTTTAAAGAATAACAAATCGTTTTATTCTTCCATCATCATCATCAAATCCTGATGCAACAGATTCTAATGATAAAAATATCAATAATAATTCAAATCGAGAAGTTGATACTTTACTTGATATACTTATGAAACGTGCTGATGGTGTTGATATTGCACATGAACATGCGAAATATTTATCAAAATATATGCTTTCATTAATACATTATGTACAAGAACGTTCTATTGATGAATTAGAACATGCTGAACGAACATTAAAATTAACAAATAATTGTTCATTATCATCATTTTTAACAACATATCGTTATTTACCAGGTATTGATTTAATGATAAAAAGATTAAAACAAGATACAACACATCATTCAACAACACAATCAACATGGATGCTTTTACAAACACATGAATTTGTTGGAGTAAATTATTTAATTTAAACAAAAAAAAAAATTTTCCTTTTTTTTTCTTTATAATATTTTATAGAAACTTGATTCCTGGCGTATATATCATGATAATGTACGAAAAACAGTTAAAATTCAATGGGATAAATCTTTAAAAAAATATGTAAGATTTGTTTTTTCTTGACTAAATTTTTAATTTATTTTATATTTCTTAGCAACAAGCAGCACAATCTATAGAAGAAGCTCGTTTAAATTCCAAATCAGTAATAAATATTCCAACATCATCATCATCATCATCAACATCGTCAGATCCCATTACACATTCAATAAATCTTTCAACACCATTACCACATGGTTCACTTCAACGTACAACATCATCTCCACCAATTGTTCATACAACACCATTACCATTTCCATCACCATTAACAAATGAAATTAATTTACAAACACTTTTAAATGATCTTGAATTAAAACGAAACGAACTTCAATTAACAAAACATGAAACATTAACAATACTTAATAAACTTATTAATAATACAGAAAATTTAATAATTGATTCATTAAATACATATTTTCGTTTAATTGATTCATTATCAAATTCATCATCAACATATATAACACGAACAAAAAATGATTTAACATCATTATATCATACATATATTCATTCATTACCACCTTGTACTATACAAGAAGATATTTTATCAATAAAAGATAGTTCAATACAACAAATTCCAAATATTATTCGAATTTGTTGTCATTGTATTGAACAACTTGAAGGACATAAAATAAAAGGTATTTATCGTTTATCAGGTGTTAAATCAAAAGTTGATCATCTATGTCGACAATTTGTACAAGGTATTGAATTAAATGAAAATGATTTAATAAACAATTATTCAGCAATTGTACTTGCTAATGCAATAAAAAAATATTTACGTGAATTATCTATTCCATTATTATATATTGTTGATTCATCATATTCATCAACATTAATACAAAATGAATTAATGAATATTGGAAAAGAAATTTATACATCATCAAATCAAACATCATCACGTATAAATGAACGTTTGCATCAAATAATTGAACAAAAATTATCACTTTATGCTAAACAAGCTTTAATTTATTTACTTAAACATTTACATTTAATATCATTAAGTGAACAAGAAAATCAAATGTCTGCAGCAAATTTAGGCATTGTTTTTGGTCCAACACTTTTTAAATCTCAACAACGGTAAGAATAATTATATCTATATATTTATTATTTTCTTAACATGTCGATCTACGTAATTAATTTCCTTTAGGACTAACACATTTTGACAAAAGTAATAAACATATAACATTGACTGTTAAGTTTTTTTTTTTTGAATTATCTAATGCTCATTTCAAAAAACAAAAAGGCGAGTGGATATTTTTTGAATAACATTTGATAGGAATATGGTAGAGAGTTGTAGTTTTCACCATTCAAAAGAGTAAATAAAACTCGGTTTTTGAATTTTTTCTTCGTCTTTTCATAGAAAAATATCATCATTTTTTCACGGCATTTCTTTATTAAGCTATTGTGAAAAGGATTAGAATCTTAGTTAAAAGCCATTATTTTACATGGTTCAATGCATTTTCATTGATGAAAACCGCAGGACTTTACGTATTCTTATCAAAAATTATTCAAAGAGTACCCAACCGCCTCTTTTTTGAAATGAGGATTAATAAAATTTTTGAAAAGTAATTTTTATAAGGCGATAGATATTTAAGAATAATACAAATATCAGAACCGATAGAGCGAGCTTCATTCAGCGTAGAATATTAGAGTCAACTCATAGCATATCTAGAAAACAGAGTTAACGAATTAGAGGTTTCATCTTTTCCACGAAGATTGCTCCGATGAATATACTGGTCGTTAACAATCAAGAATTTAAATTCATTTAACTCTTATTAGAATACATTCAATAGAATTTCTTTCATCAACGGAAAAAATAAACATAAGTCTAGCCTACACCTTAAATAAATATAAATAGTTAATACAAATATTGAATCGAGTCAAAACGTATGTTACAATTGATTTAATAATAATAGGAAAATAACTAATGAATATAATATTTATATAAGTGTAATAATAGTAAAATAAATTCCGTTATTTTTATAATTAATATTGATAAAATTATTTAAATAGTTGTATTAAATTAATCAATCTGTTTTTATTTTCATTATAATAGAACACAAGATGATACAACACTTTCAACATTACTTGAAGCACCTTATCAAGCAAAATTAGTCGAATATTTAATTGTCAATGTATATGTAAGTTATATTAAAATATTTATTCAATAAAAAAAAATAATAAAACATTTTTTTTTGTATTTTAGGATCTTTTCAATTCAGACATTTAGTCATATTTTTCTCTATTGTCTAGTCATATTTATCTATTTTATTTGTTTTTAATGCTTTTTATGTAAAATATAAATCAAATACAGTGAATATATTTCTTTTCTTTTTCTTTTTTTTTTTTGACATATTACATTCTATTTTAAACTCATTTATTTATATTTATAAAATAATAATTGTATGTTCTTGATATTATAAATCTTCTTGAATTAAGATTAATAAAGAAGGACAAAGTAATTATTGTAGTATTATATGGTTATTAGTTACAATTCTGTAAAAATAAAACAAAAATGTCGTCAACGATCAAGAATAAAAAGAGGTTAATATATTCATAAGTTCATATATTATTTAGTTCATTTCTATTAGAATTGTAAGATGACTCCATATGTCTAGTATGTCATAAAAAATATTGTATTTACGTGGGAATAGTGTGGATAATGATATAGTTCATAATTATGGACAGGGAAATGCAGTATTTGATGTATTTTCAAGGTTTTTAAGTATGTGACAGATGTATAATTGAAGTCATATCTATATAATATGCATCATTAGACTTATATATTTTTTGACGTAAATTATTTATTATAGTTATTAGAATTGATGACATTTAGTTTTGAAATTTTTTGTAAAATGAAAAAAAAAAGAATGAATTGTTCAATGAATATAAAATATTTTATCAATATAGTAAGAGAAAAACGATATTAATCGATTAATATATTTCATAAATAAATATTCTTCAAAAATATAATTTAATAAATCAAAACTATTGATGATTATTGGTTTGTACAATGGAAAATAAATTACAAAATGCTCTTTTTAGATAAAATGAGAAATAACTGAACGATAAAACAGTTGTTTTAATTGAATTCGTTTGCTCAAGTATTCCAGAGTGTAACCTTAAGTCAAACCTGGACCGAATATAAAACAGTCACAGAAACAATTTAAAACATACATAGATTGACACAAGTTTTTTTGTTGATTTCAAATATGATATTTGTTTCAAGTAAAAGATGGATTATTGTGATCGAAAATTGCCAAATTTTCAGAGAAAAATGATATCAATTGGCTATCTAGTTTCAATTTGAAGATACTCTCATTAGAAAGAGCACATCAAACTATGTATGCAGTAAAAAATTCATATTTTCCTGATAATTGCCTAGAGAAATAACATGCGGGATGCCCTTCGGTTGAGCACGCCCATATGTATATATTTATATTTAATTACATATTGTCTATAGTTAAATGTTCTTCTAAAAGGTAGTAAAAATAAGTGATACTTTACTCAAGTAAATACAGTTCTTTATACTATTCTATAAAGATTTATTTGATGATAAAACTATGTGAACTAATGTCATGATTTTTTCTTCAGACGTCAGAGAAATGCTTTTTTTTATTACATATTATTGGAATATTCAAGATATTGTATGTTAAGATAGGAACTTAAAGTACATTCATATTTCATCAGACAAACTTTTTCTTTTATAAATCAAATAAAATAATTTTTAGACACTGGTATATACTTTTTTTTTCCTGTTTATATAAATTTCTTGATTTCAAGGGTAAAATTCTTTCTTTATTATTTAATATAAATAAGTATTTTATTACTATCCAATAAGAAAACTTCAAACAAACTTTTATTATTTATATTGAATTTCATTCCATAGACAAAACAAACAATCTTGTTTCTTTTTTTGGATAATTTTATTGACATTTATCGAGTCATACGACTTCACAACAAAAAAAAAACGATACGAGTTCACCGGTTAATCACACACAATTTTTTTTTCTTCTGAGTTGCTACCAACATCAATGACATAAGCGAATAGACAATAAATTTATAAGGATTCAATACAAGAAAAAAAAACAAGAACTAAAGTCCGAAAGAACTTGGCTTTTTCATTCAATAAAATAACATGAAAAACAAAAAATATTTTTAGCAGCCTGCTGCAATAAACGCTAAATTAAAGAAGAGAAATGAAGAAAAAGAAAAGCATAAAAACAAGAAGACTTCGGTGATAATAAAAATCTTACGCAATTCTATATATCCTTTTCTATTCTTTTGTTTTAATAACAATAACCGTTCATATAATATTCATCTAAACAATCATCAAAAATATCTGTTAATCCTTGTTTGGATTGACATTCGATGAAGGCATCATCGAAAGATTTTGTTGGCCAATATTCATTATCTGTTGTTGTTGTTGTTGGGTATTGGTTGAATTCGAAATCGAGGAATTGTTGCTCAAATTCACTAATGATGTTGATCGGTGCAACAACATTTGAGAGTGGTCGATTGAATGGCGAGGGTTGCTGTTGGTGAATGAACTCACTGTTATTGGTGTTATCGAATATGAGGAGTCCATTGGAGAGTGACGGACTATCGGCCACGATTGTATCTTCGTTCGTTGTCGAAA
>JAJEKB010001232.1:0-19281 GCA_022393335.1 Macrotrachela quadricornifera | reverse complement strand
AAAAACAATGCAAATTCTTTTATTACAGTCATGGCATAGGTCAAAATTAGTTCAAGTATCTCTAGCTAAAAAAAGTATAAAGTCTCGACATCAATTTAAACAAAAAAAACTCTTATCAATTTACTAATTTAACAATATTTGAGTATAGAGAACGTGTTTATGACGCAGACAATGTAAAATTTTATGACGAGAAAAGAAGAAGAACAGGCGTTGCTAAAACAAACATTCTATATAATGATTGATGTAAAAGAAAAAGAATTTATGTTTTTCCTTTAGTAGGAAACACAAAGTTCGTTCTTTAGGTTCATTTATTATATAGCCTTCTGTAATATAGTGCCATCTTTTATCATAAATATAAGCGGATTTTTTTTATTAATGTACGTAAAAACTTATATTTTTGTTGTTCTATCTGTCATTTTTCAAAATCAATAAGCAAATTTGATATCATTCATGTAAAAAAAAAATACCAATCAAACAGTACAGAACTAGATCGATAGATATATGTATAAACTGTATGAATGGTGTAGAAAAAGAAAGAAAAGAAAAAAATATATATAATGTATTATACAGCAAAACTTATATACAAGCCAGTCATTCAAATTGTTAAATATTTTTGTATATAATTCACTATTTTTAGATGATATTCTCTTCATCAACGATATTTGTATTCAATATGTTGATTTGTTTAAAAAAATAATTATTATTTCTTATGATATTTGAACAATGTGATGCAAAAGCATTCCACATGGCAGCTGCTGTCATAACGACACGTTTTGGTGTATGCGGCGTGACTTCAAGAAAAATAACATAAAGTCTCTCTCTCTCTCTGTTACTTCTGTACACCAGAGGCGCCTGTATGCTCTGTTTTTGTACGTAATTTCGCCCCCTTATTTCTCTCTATTTTCTTCCTCTGTTATCATCATCTATATCCATAAGAATACGCTGCAATTATTTATATCTGCCTTTATTATTCTTTTCTATCGTTTACTAGTAGTAACAAGTAAGCAATTTCTGTCATTAACCTTGCACTATTTCGTAAAAACAAAAATTCATTCTCACACTATTACATGCAAATTACGAGACAAGCAGTATAAAATAGACGAAGAAGGAAAGAAATTAAAAGGTGTATTTATTGATTGGCAATGTGATTATGGGAATAAAAATGTTTGCTTATGTACAAAGGCCTCCATGTAACATTCTTTATAGATTCGTTTATATAATAATGGTTCTCTACAGCCAGAGGCTTTTTCATTATTCATAATAAAACAAATATATTCATTTTTTATTTTTCTAGATATGCAACAATTATCACCACTAACACCGATAAAGTTAGTTTTGAATTTGTAAATAAATAATTAATTAGTAAATTAATTTATTGTAGAAATATCCAATTAAAAGAAGTACCTCTACGAGAAAAAAGACGGCAAAAATGTCGAATATGTTCATTTCCAGTTCGTGTTGCATGTGAAGCATTATTTATATTATTTGTCTTTATACCATTATTTGTTTTTTTATTTAAATGGCCTTCTGCAAAAGATTTCATTCATGGAAAAGTTCTTTCAGTAAGTATTTTGATAAATAAATAAATTTTAAAAAAAAATATTTAAATAGAAAATACGTCTTGCACCAATGTCAGATGGTTTTGAAAATTGGTTTAATCCACCAGTAAAAATGACACGTGCATACCGATTATTTAATATAACAAATTATATGGATATAATGCAGCGAACAGATAATCCATTAATGGAATTTAAAGAAACAGATCCATTGACATATCGGTAAATGAAATATTTTTAAATAAAAAAGATTTATTTTTCATTTATATTAAAATTTCTTATTTTAGAGTTGTTGTTAAAAAAAATAATGTTGAATGGTTAGAGGATAATAAAAAGATTCATTATTCAATTGAACGTTTATTTACTCGTGCAGAAGAATTTGATCAACAATTACTTAATCAAGAAGGTGCTTTTATTGATACTCTTCGTGTTGTATGTTTTATTAAAAAAAAAACATTTTTTGTTTTTATTTAAAAGTATTAATATGTTTCTTTTTTGCAGATGTTTCGAACAAAATTTGGTCGTATTGCTGATCCAGTTTTTTATATGCTTGGTGGAAATAATGCATTTAATTATTCAAAAGCTATTGATAAATTAGAAGGTTATGTATCACCATTATTTGCAGCTGTGGCATCAAGAATGCAAGGACCAAATAAAGATAAATATGGATTTATCTATCGAGTAATTGAAAATATTTCAATCAAAAAATAAGAGATTTATGCTTAATTTTCCTTTTGAAATTAGTATAATGGAACTAATGGATTTAATTTTACAATAAATAGTGGCACGCTGGATTCATCTATGAAAGGACAAATGGTTGATTTTGCATCAGAATAGTAAAAAAATCATTTCAAAGAAATATGTAAATAAGTTTATTTGATTTGAAATTGTTTTATTTTTCTAGTTCAACATTTGCTACAAAAGCTGAAGAATGGAAAACAGAAATTTTTGGTTTGAAAATTTTTACTTTTAAAGATTTAAGATAAAATTTAATTTTATTTAGACGGTTTAACATTTCCACCTCTTGGTAATCCACCAAATCGAAGAGTAATTAATGTATTTCAACCAGATCTTTGTCGGTAAGAAAAGAAAAATAAAAGCAAAATCAAAGATTTTTCTTTTGTTATCTATTAAATCTAGACCAATGCAACTTCGATATAATCAAACAGTATCTATGTTTGGAATTGATCAAGTACATGAATATGTTCTTAAATTTGTTGATAGTGACAAATGTCCAGAAATGAATGAAAATTGCCCAGAGGTTGATAAACTCGATATTAGCAAATGTCTATCTGGTATGTAAAGTAAACAAAAATCAGGGTTTTTTTTAATACAAACAAGAGTTAATACAGCTTATATTAAGTAGCTCAGGGAAAGCTAGAAAAAGACCTTTTATTCAGATAACTATTTCTGTAATATGAACTTGAAAAGATCAGATGTCTTATTTATTTAAACATCAATGCGTATGTCAACTGAGTTTAGTTTTTCTTGCAATTATTTTATGTTTCAGCTGTCTTCTATCTAAGTTTCATAAAGAATTATTAAACTATTTTTTTTTCTCAGTAAAAATCTCAATTCAAGTGAAAAAGCCGAATATCTAATGAGGATTATTTGATGTTTATGATTTAATTCTAATTTTAAATTAATTTTTTTTAGCTGAACTTCCTGAAGAAACTATTGTTTTAACAAAACCCCATATGTACGGTCATGATTCATCATCAACAAATGTTGCATTTACACCTGATCCTGATAAACATGAATCAAGAATTTATTTTGAACCACTGTCTGGTACACCGCTTCTAGTTCAATCACGTATTCAATTGAATGCTAATGCTTGGATTGATCGTATTACAGTTGATGAAGATGGTGCAACTGAGTATGATTTTTAAAAAAATAGAAAAAATTTTTATTGGAAAATTTTTATTGATTTTTAGACCAACGAAAAGTCGTGCTATCCGTCGTTTAGTTCCAATGTTGTGGATTGATCAAGTAATTAAACATCTGTTTTATTTGATTTTTTTTATTCGTTTTGTTTCTCTTTTAGATAGTAACACTTGATGATACAGCTAAAAATCGTTTAAGACTTGCTAGTAGTATTCTTGAAAAGGGTCATAATGCCTATCAATCAATGAAATTGGTTTATATTTTTGTGGCATTATCTCTAGTCATTACAATTATAGCTGCAATTGAATTCTTTATGTGGAATCGACAGGTATGAAAAATTAAAAAAAAAATAAAAAAACAAAAATATCGTATTTATAATAATATAGGATCGTAAATTAAAACAAGAAGAAAAACGTTTGTGTTTTTTGACTGCTTTTTTAATTGACATATTTTGACCCTTGATTTCTTTTTTTTTGATGAAATTTTACTGATAATATAATCTTTTGTTTTGTTCTTTTTTTAGCGAAAAATAAAGCGAAGATCTTTGTACCATTACAACAACGAACAGGAGAAAGCATTGTTGAATCAAACGCTAGCGTCACCAACGACAGTATAAATACCAAAGGATTCGTTTGACATTAATCTTGTGATATCTGTTTAAGCACTTATATATTTATACAAACATTGTTTTTTTTTTCTATTACCGTTTATTGTTATTCAGCTCTTTCTATATTTTTTTTCTTGTTTAACTTTGTGTTTAAAGTCGATCTGATATTCTCTCAGGATATGCGAGAAGTAAATGTGAAATCTTTAAGTGTTATATCGTTATCCAGACTTTTTTTCTTCATCGATAAGTTTCATTTCTTTCCATAGGATTCATTTTTCCTTTGAACTTCTCGTCTTTATTACGAAGTGAGAGATAAATCATACTCGCTTATTTATTTCATTTGCATTAGCCCTTTGTTTTTTTTTTAATATATTAAAGAATCTCTATGAATCGAAGGTATTTGATAAACAATAACTTATAAACACGAATTTCAATGGAAATAGTAGGTTTTTTTTTTTTATAAAGAAAAAATTTATTTTATTTATATAGTATAACAAGTTTCAACACAAGTAGAAGTCAGTATGAATAGAACTTATTAAATAAACAATAAACAAAAACAATGTTAATATTTGAACAATTTATAATATACGATAAAATGACTTAATTATGAATAATAACAGATTGTACAGCGAAATATTAATACTGGCAGTTTGAATAAATACAGTTAACAGAATGAACATTTTTTGTAATAATTAATTGAATACTAATTAAATAAACGATATATGAGCATTGATTTTTTAATGCTAGAGCTAAGAATTTAAATATAAAAATTAAAGAATTATTAGTATCATCGATGCGTATAAATTCTCGCAAGAGGGCCGAAAACCTGGCAACTGAATATTTTTAAATAAATCGTTCAGTTCACAGGTAATGAGCCTATTTCTTGAAAATCATTCCATCAGAGATACTTTATTTCTGCTTTAAATTACTTTTATATTATCGTCAATTATCGGCTAATGTCGTGCAGGTACGCAAATGCTTGCTTCTTTTGGATTAATAAAAATTACCAGCAAACAAATGTGAACCTGTTCGACGACTAACCAGTTTTTATTATTTTTCATTAGTACTTACGAAGAGAAGAATAATTCTGAAAAATAAAAAAGAAATATTTAACTGATATCGTTTTGTATGATCAAGTATTTATATAGGTGTACTATTCTATATCATAGTTCAATTTTCCACCAATAAAAAGAAATTAAATGATTTTTCTGCCTTTTTTATTCGTTGATTTATTTGTAGATAAATAAAGACAAGTTCATCATTCATTTAAATAAGAAGTTGACTAATCGTTTTTTGAAGACGTTTACATTGTTTGACAATGTGTTTATTATTGAAAAGTGATGCTTATCTTGTAATGAACCGTATCTATCTTTTTCTTGATTATTGTACGTGACTCGAGTAGTATGAAATTGAAAAAATAAATTCTGTAATATAAATGAATAGTGAGTAGAAGAAAAAAAAGAAATAAATTAGTTATACTAGTTGACTACTATTGTATTGATGATGATGACGACGATCGAAGATGCATTGATCATATAATTCATTTACATATTGTGAGAAAAGAGGCACCAACTGCTGAGGCATACAAGGATGTATTATTTAAAGAAATCAGGTGCTGATTGTGATAGTCTAATAATAGTATCAAACTCTGTTTTTTTTTTCAGGTTATTTTCTAAAGAAAAGTATGTGAGGTATTGAAGAGAGAACTTTGTTTTTATCAATAGGATAATGTATGGAAATGTAGAAATTAACCATGATAGATATGAATCTTCTTTCTTTTATTAAAACTTATTCAATTACTTAAAATTTTAAATATCCAGTTTATCAATCTGGCAAGAATAAAAAAAAATTAATTATGAATATATTTGCATTAAAGAAAGGCATATTTATTTACGGATGTTTACTTTCTTTCGTGGATCATTACTACTATTACATGTCTTAAAATTCACAATTGATATTTTAATGATGAGAGTGTCAGTAGATCAATGATTAATGATATCAATTAGATTGTTGAAGAAGTTTCTTTCATAAAATCATATTAACTGATACGTATCTTTAGCATTCACTGTCATAGCTTCATCAAGATTGACATAGAGAAACAAAAAAAAAATAGATTTAATTCTGTTGCAAGAAATTCTCTAACCTTTCTTATACGATAGTATTGAAAAGTTATTTGACCCTTGAACTTGTAAAAAACTTATTTTAATAATTTCATAGATTTATCGTAAACAATTTTTTTTTTGAAAATTCAATTTGTCCTTCATCTTCACATGAATTATAAAAATTTATAGATCCACGGTAAGAAATTTATCACCTGTTAAAACTGATACTATATGGAACACTAACTGCTATCAGATGTACAATTTTAGCTTTGATGTATTCTTTATTTACTGTAAGTAAAAAATAGTAAAGACTGAATACAGAGAGCAACAGACAGCTGTTGTGACCAATACGTTGGAATATAAATTGATTGGAGAACAAACAACATTTTACCGAACTTGTTATAATTTATGCGAATACTGTAAAAATCAATGCATAAAAATGTTTTTATAAAAACTGGTAATTCTATGATTATTATATGATACAGTTTTGAATTGTATTATTAAATATTATCCTGCCAGAAAATTTAAAGAAAATAATTTTTTATAAAAAGTTATATTTGAAATATAAGAAGAAGAGCATTAAAGTTATTTTGTATTGCATATATATTAGTATGGAAATAAGATTAAAATGTGAATGAAATTTAGTTTGTTATATCACGTGACAATTATTCGAATGATATTTTTTCCAATGCTCATTTCTTTTCATTTATTTCGTTTTACTTCATATAGTTTGACTTTGCTACAATATAATAGAATCATATATCATATGTTACTGTGCGAGACTACGAATAAAATATGATTTAACACGATAGAATACTGTACAACAGTAATCCATTAATAATTATACATCTTTATGTTCTTTATTTGTTTAGTATGAAAATTAATGTTTATACAATACATAGTTAAAAAAAAGTTTTTTTTTATACAATTCATATTAATTCGTTTCATCTAAGTTCATATCTGATTGAAAAAGATATTTTCGAAATTTTAGAATAACACGTACAGGTTCTATTGATTCATTATCACTTTTCATTATTAATTCTTTTGTTTCAGCTGAAATACCATCTAAAATAAAAATAATTATCAAATAAAAAATATAATTCTTTTTCTTTTTTTTATTAAATATACTTGGTATAGAAATTTTAAATTTTCCTGGTGGACAATTTTTAGCTGTTTCAATATAACCCTGTTCACCAGTACTTAATTGTACATTAAAATTAATAAATATTTCAATATTTGTATCTGGTTTAAATAAATCACGTGCAAGTAAAGTATTTGTATCAATTATACGATCAATAAAACCAAATTTTTCAACAAGTAATTCAACAATTGATTGTTGTTGTTCATTTGTTTTTTTATTTTTTTCTTCTGCTTTTTCAGCACGTATTTTTGTCATTGTATATAATGATAAAT
This sequence comes from Macrotrachela quadricornifera, assembly GCA_022393335.1. Lineage (NCBI taxonomy): Eukaryota > Metazoa > Rotifera > Eurotatoria > Philodinida > Philodinidae > Macrotrachela > Macrotrachela quadricornifera. The sequence continues at coordinate 11,719 of JAJEKB010001232.1, read as the reverse complement.
AACAATCTCGTTCTAATAATGTATTTTCTAATCGTTCTTGCATCTATTCAAAAGAATAGAATATATAATAGATTGTTTATATTAAATCTTACATCAAGTAATTCTTGATTTATATCAAGATTTTTCATTTGTAATCGTAATTGATCATTATTTTTTTTTAATATTAAATATGTTGATCGAAATAATTCCATAGTTTCAGCATATTTTTCAAATGATTTATCATTAGTAAAATAACGTTTCTATAAAATAGAAAAAAACAATTATATGTAATAAATGAAAAAAGAAACAAATAATTTTTATTATACATTCATTTCATCAAAGAATGCTTCACTAGTCATTTGTTGTCCATCTTTAAAAAGTGTTGATGGTGCTAATGTATGAGGCATTTGTGCTATATGAAAAGAATATTTTTATTTTAAAGTTAAAATATTTTATTATTACTTAATAATAGTTGATTTTCTGAAAGAATTGATTGAACATGTTGTTTAAAATCATTTGTAATTTTATCAACTGTAGAATTTATTTGTTGTTCAACATTACGTAATCGTTCAATATTCGCTACTTCATTAAGTGCATATGACTTGAGAAAAAAAAGTAATAAATATAGGATAATAGATAAGAAAAAATAATTTACCTCCATTCGATCATTAGATAAACGTAATTTTTGATCCCATAATTGAAGAATACTGGTATTCTTTTCATTAATTAATACTTGTTTTCGTTTGATTGATAATGGTGTAGATGGTTCATTGTTTTCCTATGAAAAATTAATAGAATTTATTCATTTTAATAATATATTTGTCATTTTCATTTGATTAGAACGATCATTATTAGAACATAAAAATTATTTTATTTAATAAGGATTTAAGTTAGTTTTTAGATCTGTCAAACTTTTCATAATTAAAATAAATTTTCTGAAATATACTTTTCCATTAAGTGAAGTGATTGTTGGATGTGGAGATGATGTTAGTATAACATCCGATTTTGATTGATGTATTGTTTGCATTTCTTTTTTTTTAGTCTTAAAAGGATAAATTAATCAATTAAAAATCTAAATTGTTAATCAAGACAATGTATCATTGTTTCTTTGTTACGCGCTATTATAACTTATTCTCATAAAAAATTTCATTTCATTTCTATTATAAAAATATTTCAATTTTCTAATAAATTAAAATATAATAGAAATTAGAAATTTTTATTTTAAAACCAAGTGCATAACTGCATTAATTTTCTACTATCCTCTTTACAGTCATCTAAATCCATAAAATACAATAAGATGTATTTGTTATTGTTGTTATAGCTTTTTCTGCATCTTTTTCCGGATTTCTTAAGCGGAAAATAAGTGTCTAACATCCTTTTTCTTTTCTCATACATTTTACAGATCAAATTCGTCTAATCAACCAAAGAAATAATGATAAGTCCGCCTCCAATATCCTATAGTAGTAGTTCTCGTCGAACACGTTATTCACGTTCACCATCTGGTGATGTACTATCAGCAAAACGTTCTAAGCTATCTAGTTCAATTGATCTTTATGATCGTAATCATAGTAGTGGATCAGATCAACATCGTCCTTATACATCAATTTGTGTAAAAAATATAAATCCAAAAATATCAGATTTAGGTAAATAAATAAAAAATTTGAACTGATATTATTTAATAATTTTATTCGTTTATTTATTGTAACAGGAATTCGAGATTTGTGTAATAAAAAATTTTCAAAATACGGTACACATTCAGTTAAAATTTATCATAAAAATCAAGATCGTGTAGCATTTGTTAATTTTACAAATTGTGAAGATGCACAAAAAGCACGATATGCTAAAACAGGTCTTGTTTGGGAAAATATGCAAATCCTTTTAGAACCGTAAGTTTATTTTTTTTTTATTTATGAAATATAATTCTAAAACTATCTAGAGTGTATTATCGTAAGACTGTTCCAGCTGAACATCCAATTAATCCCGAAAATTCTCGTGAACGTTCTCCATTACATCGACGTCATCATCGTCCATCACCACCAAATCCTTTGCCACCTCCAGTTAGTTCTCGAAGTCATTCCCATCATCATTCATCATCAAGATATCAACGCACAATTTCTCCACCTCATTCTCCACCTCCTTCTCGTTCATCACGTCCATCACGTCGACATTATTCACCTTATATACCATTACCACCTGATTTGGCTGATTATACTCATAAAAAGTCTAGTCGACAACAACAACAACAACAACAACGTTCATCTCCATCACCAGTTCGACGTCATCATCATAAACATACTTCTAAACAACAACAACAACAACGTAGTCGTAGTCCAAATAGCCATCGATCACCATCACCATCATCATCACATCGTTCTAATTTAGATAATGAATTAAATCTTCAACATGAACCAACACGTACTTTATTTGTTGGAAATCTTGAACGAGATATAACAGAATCAAAATTAAAAGAAATATTTGGTCGTTATGGAACAATTGATGAAAGTAAAAAATAAATTATTTACAAAGAAAATTTATTAAATATATTTTATTTAGTTGATCTTAAAAAACCAGCATCATCATCAAAACGTGTTTATGCATTTGTTCAATATGAAAATATGGATATGGCTTATGAAGCACGTCGAGCTATGGATGGTCAATTTATTGGAAAAGCCGAATGTAAAATTGGCTATGGTGTGTAAATGATTCTACATGTTTTTCTCTTTTTGATCCCTCTCTTTATTGAATGGCTTTTCAGAAAAAAAAAATTTGCTTGCTTTTTGTGTCTGTTTTTTATTGAGTATGTATGTATATGCTTAATTATGCATTTCTATGTCCCTCTTTATTTCTTTTCTGTTTTGACGTTCATTAATCTTGTCGTTTTAGAAATTCTGTCTTAAAATTTACATTGATTGTGTTAAACACATCAATTTAATTGGAGTATTATATAACGATGATACATTTGTATTTGAGAGGTTGATATACATATATAATAATTCATATAGGAAAAATCAAGACTAAATACATACACATTTTAAAACGATTATAAATAATTATGTCATTTACATTTTATTATTCACACACATATATATATATATACACTTGACAAAACAAAATCTATGCATGAAAAATATATATGTATATGTCAAGTGGGTTAGAGGTGAAATTTTGGTTATTACATTTTTATTATTTTATTTGATAATGGTACTATATAATATGATTCATTTATTTAAATATATACATATATAAATGCAAGTTGGTTCTATCAATATAATTCTATTTCTCTATTCATTCGTCCTTTTCGACAACTTTTTTTCTTTAATTCTTTCGCTCTTCTATCTATCCATTTCTTGGCTATAATACTTTATATATAACTAAAAGATAATGATGATGGATTGATTAATTGGTGAAAGATATTTTGTTACATTTTCTTCATCGAACTTTGGCTTACATTTCTTACCATGTACCCATAGATAATAAAAATATTTTCTTCTTTTTGTTCAATAATATTAAATTCATCATTAATTATATACATTAATATTAATAATTATTCGAGAGTTAACCAAAAAAATTCTTTCTTTCTCTTCACTTTACATATATACACTAAATGGCTATATCAAGAAGAAAATATTTATTGGATATCTCCATATATATTATATATATTTTCAGGCAAAATTGTACCAACTAAATATCTTTGGGTTGGAAATATACCTGTAGATATGAAACGACGTGATCTTGAACATGCATTTTCACGTTATGGACAAATTCAAACACTAGATTATTCAACTGGTGATCCAATAGCCATTATTACATATAGTGATGCTGAAGATGCAGTTAGAGCACGTGAAAAACTTACTGGTACAATACAACTTAACGGTGGACGAATAATACGTGGTGAACCTAATACATCATCATTATCACGGCCTGGTAAGAAAATATGATTAGTAAAAATATAAATTCTACTAATTATATCATTTTAAACAGGTTTTCGTATTGATTATCTTGATCGTCCAACATCTCGACGTTTTGTTATTGTTCGACCACAAAAAAAATCATCACATAAACATCAATCACGATCATTATCTAAATCACAATCTCGTCATAGTTCATCAGCATCATCAACAAAAGATACTGCACATTCTCCATTTAATGATACTGCTAATAATAATGATAATAATAATAATAATAATAACAATGATGATGAACAATCTGAAAATAATTTAAATGAAAATTTAAAAACTGAAACACATTCACGTTCTCCAACACCACCATTATTAAATACAATAAAACAACGACGATCAACAGATCGTAGTCAAACTCCATCTTTATCAAATTCATCTCCTATTGCTGGACGAACATTTCATGGTCCATTAGGTTCTTATTTATCAACAAAAGATACAGCAAATGTAAATAATATAAAGGAATTAATTGTACTTTGTGAACAATTTAATTCATTAGCAACGAAAAGTAATACTGCATTATCTACAGTGTATCCTGTTCAATTTATACTTAAATCTCATCCTTATGATGCACGTATGCATTTTCTTGCTGGAAGTCCAACTTTAGCAAGTATTTTACTTGGTAATTTATTTGATATTTATTTTATTTATAAAAATTGAATATTTTTTATTTGATTAGGTCAACCAGGTGATCTTGTTGCCGCTAAAACTGAATTAAAAATTACACAACGACTTCGTCTTGATCAACATAAACTTGAAGATTTAGAAAGAAAACTTCGTACTAGTGTTACAAATGCATTAGCTATAGTTGGAAATAATTCTCAAACAAATATTAATGGTCATTCATCAAATAATTTAACATCAACAAATAATCGTAAACAAATGAATGTATCAAATCAAACAAAATTTGCTATATTAATCGCATCACCTAATATAAATAATTCTGATGCATTATCAAATTCATCTAAACAACATACATCAAATGGAAAAATTAAAAATGAAATAACTTCACCATCTCGATTGAATGAAAATGATGAACATATTAAAATAAAGAAAGAAAGAACGGATATTGATGGTGATAATAGTGATGATGAAGATGAATCTCACCTATCCCGTTTGATTTCTTATTTAGCTGAGTAAGTTATAATGAAATTTTCCTAATAAGATTAATTTTAAGAATAGAATATTCAATTTTGTTTAGTGTTTACTACTGTCTTATTTTGATTGTTTTCAGTTTGGAGTAGATCTATATTTTTCTTTTGTTTGTAGAAAAGAAGCAGCTGGTGTTATATCAATTCCATTTTATCCAACTTATCATAGTGATCATGAACATTCATCTCGACAAGAAATAGCTGTATTACATATATTTTCTCCATGTGAATTTAGTAAAAAAATTTTAAAATTAATTTGTCCATCAATTCATTTTTCAAATGATTCATATACATCATCACCATTACATTCAAAATTAATAAATAATGATGAACATTTAATGGTTGTTATTGTATATAATGATTAAATAAAGAAAATTAAAGTTCTATCGAACAGTATATTAATATATTTAATCATTTCTCATTTTAAATGTTATCGAAGTAGAAAAACTAATACTGTGATTATTCAACAAATTTATTAACAATTTTTCAAGTATTTCTTTCATTAACTAAAATATAATATTTACTCTACAATTCATCATTGTACATTTTGTTAGTTTTCTTTTGTTTTGTTTTTCCGATAAACATAAACACTGTTATTAATGTATTGTATTGTTTTTGTTAATATTGTTTTCCTTCTTTTTAGTAACTTCAAAACATTCCACGCAAAAAAAAAAAACGAAAATTCGAATTTTTAAAAGATATTTCTCATTTTTCTTCTTTTTTTTTGTTATTATTTAAAGATGACAGACGATGACATATTAACCGATTTGGAACATTTTAATGATGCGATAGTACATTTTAAAGAAGCAGTTGATGGAAAAGGTAAAAAAAAGAAAATTTTAAATTAAGAAATCAAATAATAATAATTTTATTTTTTTATAGATTTAGAACGTATGCCAATAATTTTTAATCAATTACTTACAGTTCTTAAACATATTATTGAAACTTATCGTTTAATTGATTCAATTGATGTACTTGAATATGCTGCAAAATTAATTCATTTATTACAAGGTTAAAAATATTCTTACGAATTTTTTTTTTATTTTCATTTAGAATTTTATTCTAGATGTTCATTCATCTGAAAATACAAATTATAATTCTGAACCATTTTCACATGCTATTGATCAACTTGCACTTTGTTTAACTGCAAGGTAATATAATTAAAATAAAAGTTCATTTTAAAAAAAATTTTTTTTTAAAGAATAACAAATCGTTTTATTCTTCCATCATCATCATCAAATCCTGATGCAACAGATTCTAATGATAAAAATATCAATAATAATTCGAATCGAGAAGTTGATACTTTACTTGATATACTTATGAAACGTGCTGATGGTGTTGATATTGCACATGAACATGCGAAATATTTATCAAAATATATGCTATCGTTAATACATTATGTACAAGAACGTTCTATTGATGAATTAGAACATGCTGAACGAACATTAAAATTAACAAATAATTGTTCATTATCATCATTTTTAACAACATATCGTTATTTACCAGGTATTGATTTAATGATAAAAAGATTAAAACAAGATACAACACATCATTCAACAACACAATCAACATGGATGCTTTTACAAACACATGAATTTGTTGGAGTAAATTATTTAATTTAAACAAAAAAAAAAAATTTTCTTTTTTTTCTTTATAATATTTTATAGAAACTTGATTCCTGGCGTATATATCATGATAATGTACGAAAAACAGTTAAAATTCAATGGGATAAATCTTTAAAAAAATATGTAAGATTTGTTTTTTCTCGACTAAATTTTTAATTTATTTTGTATTTCTTAGCAACAAGCAGCACAATCTATAGAAGAAGCTCGTTTAAATTCCAAATCAGTAATAAATATTCCAACATCATCATCATCATCATCAACATCGTCAGATCCCGTTACACATTCAATAAATCTTTCAACACCATTACCACATGGTTCACTTCAACGTACAACATCATCTCCACCAATTGTTCATACAACACCATTACCATTTCCATCACCATTAACAAATGAAATTAATTTACAAACACTTTTAAATGATCTTGAATTAAAACGAAACGAACTTCAATTAACAAAACATGAAACATTAACAATACTTAATAAACTTATTAATAATACAGAAAATTTAATAATTGATTCATTAAATACATATTTTCGTTTAATTGATTCATTATCAAATTCATCATCAACATATATAACACGAACAAAAAATGATTTAACATCATTATATCATACATATATTCATTCATTACCACCTTGTAGTATACAAGAGGATATTTTATTAATAAAAGATAGTTCAATACAACAAATTCCAAATATTATTCGAATTTGTTGTCATTGTATTGAACAACTTGAAGGACATAAAATAAAAGGTATTTATCGTTTATCAGGTGTTAAATCAAAAGTTGATCATCTATGTCGACAATTTGTACAAGGTATTGAATTAAATGAAAATGATTTAATAAATAATTATTCAGCAATTGTACTTGCTAATGCAATAAAAAAATATTTACGTGAATTATCTATTCCATTATTATATATTGTTGATTCATCATATTCATCAACATTAATACAAAATGAATTAATGAATATTGGAAAAGAAATTTATACATCATCAAATCAAACATCATCACGTATAAATGAACGTTTGCATCAAATAATTGAACAAAAATTATCAATTTATGCTAAACAAGCTTTAATTTATTTACTTAAACATTTACATTTAATATCATTAAGTGAACAAGAAAATCAAATGTCTGCAGCAAATTTAGGCATTGTTTTTGGTCCTACACTTTTTAAATCTCAACAACGGTAAGAATAATTATATCTATATATTTATTATTTTCTTAATATATCGATCGACGTAATTAATTTCCTTTAGGACTAACACATTTTGACAAAAGTAATAAACATATAACATTGACTGTTAAGTTTTTTTTTTTTTGGAATTAACTAATGCTCATTTCAAAAAACAAAAAGGTGAATGGATATTTTTTGAATAACATTTGATAGGAATATGGTAGAGAGTTATAGTTTTCATCATTCAAAAGAGTAAATAAAACTGGGTTTTTGAATTTTTTCTTCGTCTTTTCATAGAAAATATCATCATTTTTTCACGGCATTTCTTTATTAATCTATTGTAAAAAGGATTAGAATCTTAGTTAAAAGCCATTATTTTACATGGTTCAATGCGTTTTCATTGATAAAAACCGCAGGACTTTACTTATTTTTATCAAAAAATATTCAGAGTACCCAACCGCCTCTTTTTTGAAATGAGGATTAATGAAATTTTTGAAAAATAATTTTTTTAAGGCGATAGATATTTAAGAATAATACAAACATCAGAACCAATAGAGCGAGCTTCATTCAGCGTAGAATGTTAGAGTCAACTCATAGCATATCTAGAAAACAGAGTTAACGAATTAGAGGTTTCATTTTTTCCACGAAGATTGCTCCGATGAATATACTAGTCGTTAACAGTCAAGAATTTAAATTCATTCAACTCTTATTAGAATACATTCAATAGAATTTCTTTCATCAACGGAAAAAATAAACATAAGTCTAGCCTTCACCTTAAATAAATATAAATAATTAATACAAATATTGAATCGAGTCAAAAAGTATGTTACAATTGATTTAATAATAATAGGAAAATAACTAATGAATATAATATTTATATAAGTGTAATAAAAGTAAAATAAATTCCGTTATTTTTATAATTAATATTGATAAAATTATTTAAATAATTGTATTAAATTAATCAATTTGTTTTTATTTTCATTATAATAGAACACAAGATGATACAACACTTTCAACATTACTTGAAGCACCTTATCAAGCAAAATTAGTCGAATATTTAATTGTCAATGTATATGTAAGTTATATTAAAATATTTATTCAATAAAAAATAATAATAAAACATTTTTTTTTTGTATTTTAGGATCTTTTCAATTCAGACATTTAGTCATATTTTTCTCTATTGTCTAGTCATATTTATCTATTTTATTTGTTTTTAATGCTTTTTATGTAAAATATAAATCAAATACAGTGAATATATTTCTTTTCTTTTTCTTTTTTTTTTTGACATATTACATTCTATTTTAAACTCATTTATTTATATTTATAAAATAATAATTGTATGTTCTTGATATTATAAATCTTCTTGAATTAAGATTAATAAAGAAGGACAAAGTAATTATTGTAGTATTATATGGTTATTAGTTACCATTCTGTGAAAATAAAACAAAAATGTCGTCAACGATCAAGAATAAAAAGAAGTTAATATATTCATAAGTTCATATATTATTTAGTTCATTTTCATCAGAATTGTAAGATGACTCCATATGTTTAGTATGTCATAAAAAATATTGTATTTACGTGGGAATAGTGTGGGTAATGATATAGTTCATAATTATGGACAGGGAAATGCAGTATTTGACGTATTTTCAAGGTTTTTAATTATGTGACAGATGTATAGTTGAAGTCATATCTATATAATATGCATCATTAGACTTATATATTTTTTGATGTAAATTATTTATTATAGTTATTAGAATTGATGGCATTTAGTTTTGAAACTTTTTTTTTTAAATGAAAAAAAAGAATGAATTGTTCAATGAATATAAACTATTTTATCAATATAATAAGAGAAAAACGATATTAATCGATTAATATATTTCATAAATAAATATTCTTCAAAAATATAATTTAATAAATCAAAACTATTGATGATTATTAACAATTCGAAAAAAAAACAAAAAAAATATATCAGCATACTCAACCGTAGGGTGCCTCGCGTGTTATTTCTCTAGGCAATTATCAAAAAAATGTGAATTTTTTACTGCATACGTAGTTCGATATGCTCCTTCTAATGAGACGATTAACAGATTGAAACTGGATGTCTAATAAAGCAGTTTTCGACCACAATAACCAGTCTTTTATTTGAAATTAGCTCTAAAAACTGAGTCGATCTATGCATATTTTAAGTTGTCATATTGGTTTGTATAATGGAAAATAAATTGCAAAATGCTCTTTTTAGATAAAATGAGAAATAACTAAACGATAAAACAGTTGTTTTAATTGAATTCGTTTGCTCAAGTATTCCAGAGGGTAACCTTAAGCCAAACCTGGACCAAACAAAAAACAGTCACAGAAACAATTTAAAACTTACATAGTTTGACTCAAGTTTTTTTGTTGATTTCAAATATGATATTTGTTTCAAGTAAAAGACGGATTATTGTGATCGAAAATTGCCAAATTTTCAGAGAAAAATGATATCAATTGGCTATCCAGTTTCAATCTGAAGATACTCTCATTAGAAAGAGCACATCAAACTATGTATGCAGTAAAAAAATTAATATTTTCTTGATAATTACCTAGAGAAATAACGTACGGGGTGCCCTTCGGTTGAGCACGCCCATATGTATATATTTATATTTAATTACATATTGTCTATAGTTAAATGTTCTTCTAAAAGGTAGTAAATATAAGTGATACTTTACTCAAGTAAATACAGTTCTTTATACTATTCTATAAAGATTTATTTGATGATAAAACTATGTGAACCAATGTCATGATTTTTTCTTCAGACGTCAGAGAAATGCTTTTTTTTATTACATATTATTGGAATATTCAAGATATTGTATGTTAAGATAGAAACTTAAAGTACATTTATATTTCATCAGACGAATTTTTTCTTTTATAAATCAAATAAAATAAATTTTAGACACAAGTATATACTTTTTTTTCCTGTTTATATAAATTTCTTGATTTCAAGGGTAAAATTCTTTCTTTATTATTTAATATAAATAAGTATTTTATTACTATCCAATAAGAAAACTTCAAACAAACTTTTATTATTTATATTGAATTTCATTCCATAGACAAAGCAAACAATCTTGTTTCTTTTTTTGGATAATTTTATTGATATTTATCGAGTCATACGACTTCACAACAAAAAAAAACGATACGAGTTCACCGGTTAATCACACACAATTTTTTTTTCTTCTGAGTTGCTAACAACATCAATGACATAAGCGAATAGACAATAAATTTATAAGGATTCAAATACAAGAAAAAAAACAAGAACTAAAGTCCGAAAGAACTTGGCTTTTTCATTTAATAAAATAACATGAAAAACAAAAAATATTTTTAGCAGCCTGCTGCAATAAACGCTAAATTAAAGAAGAGAAACGAAGAAAAAGAAAAGCATAAAAACAAGAAGACTTCAGTGATAATAAAAATCTTACGCAATTCCATATATCCTTTTCTATTCTTTTGTATTAATAACAATAACCGTTCATATAATATTCATCTAAACAATCATCGAAAATATCTGTTAATCCTTGTTTGGGTTGACATTCGATGAAGGCATCATCGAAAGATTTTGTTGGCCAATATTCATTATCTGTTGTTGTTGTTGGGTATTGGTTGAATTCGAAATCGAGGAATTGTTCCTCAAATTCACTAATGATGTTGATCGGGGCAACAACATTTGAGAGTGGTCGATTGAATGGCGAGGGTTGCTGTTGGTGAATGAACTCACTGTTATTGGTGTTATCGAATATGAGGAGGCCATTGGCGAGTGACGGACTATCGGCCACGATTGTATCTTCGTTCGTTGTCGAAA
>JAJEKB010001230.1:266829-279295 GCA_022393335.1 Macrotrachela quadricornifera | reverse complement strand
TATATTCTTTCAAAGCAATTTTTTGTCAAATAAAGCGAATAGCTTTACTGGTCCTATAAAAGTATATAAAAACTGCTTTATCGAATTGGAAAAATTCTTACATAAAGATATCATTTTAACAAAACATTCGAACGAAGATAACGTAATCTTCATAGTCAACATGGTATTTTTCTATGAAATTCACTAGAATTTCTAGACTTAAGTTGAAATGTTTCAAAAAAGTTTGTTAGCGCAGTCCCTTTGGGATTAAAATGTGGAACTCACATACTCATATTAACTAGAAGCTATATTATTGTAATTTTTTTTAATATTATTATTCTAATTTTATAGGTATATATTTGCAACGAAATTTTAGTTGAACTATAACGATCAAAAACCATGGTAACCATTTATCATGTCACATTTGTCCGTAATGATGGGCGTCTATAATGGGGATGTCTGTAAGGGGTGGAGGAGCCGGAAAACCTCGACTTTAAGACCTCCTCAGAAATGATTTTCCACTCAGAATGGATCTTTTGAGCTGAAATTTTCAGGGATGAGTAATCCGGGTGAGATATGCTCCTGATAAAAATTTCAGCTCGGTAGGTTCTACTAGATCGGATTTCTAGCTGATTCATAGGTCATTTTTGACCTTCAGGAGAATCGTTATAACTCCGTTCGAAGACAAGATATAGAACTCGGAGTAGTTTCAAATTAAAGCCCATCTCAATGCAGATCTTTTCACCAGACGGAATTTTCAAATTGCGTATTATTGATTTTTTATGAATACTTTGGTAAACATGTCTTAAAATAAGCATTAAAAAGCTTGTCAGCGCAGTCGCTTTGGGGCTAAAATGTGGAACTCACATGTGTCTTTTGCGTTCAATAAACTAATATGAAATACATAAAGTAAAACATATTTTGTAGAGTACAGCTGTTTCCCAATATAATCCACGATCAGAACACAAATCTCTTTTTCACTATATTTGAAACAGAATTTTTAATTATTTATTTTTATGCGAGTGCCCCATTTTTTTATTTTGTATTGTTGCTATCTGCTCGTAATTGTTCATTTTCGTATTTTTGTTTTATTTAATATTATTATTTTCCTAATATGATAATTTTTTTTCTTCTTATTCTGACATTATTATCTTTTTCATTACTGATTTAACATAGATATGCCACTGTTCTAAATGTTTATTATATCTATAGCACATGTAAACAGCCTATTATATATCTCCATTAACATCTTAAACGTAAATTTTTATTCGCGTCATAATCAGCATTCAAATTCTTTGGAACGTTCAAAAACTAGTTCAAGCTATTCAATTTTCGACAAACACTTTGAAAGAAATATTCTATACTTTTGTAGAAGCATGGACACTATATTATTTTGTTTCATTAAATTGCTAACGTCTGTAATGGAGTGAGCGGGGTGTCTGTAATTGGGATATCTGTAAGGGGTGTGTGTGTGTGTGTGTGTGTGTGTCTGTAATGGGAATATCTTTAAGGGGGAGAGGAGTCGCAAAACTTCGACTGAAAACTTACACTGACATTTTTCATATGTAAGTTTCACAAAACGGTGACTCAACGACAGTAAATTCAACTTTTCTCAGCTGAGGATTTGATTTTAAAAAAAGCGGTTGATAAAAAGTTTGCCCTAATGAAACCCTTTAAAGCAAAAAAAATATTGCCTATAAGTCCAACCGGGAAGGAGTTATTTCAATTTTCCTGATTGAAAACCATGTTTTGAGAAAAATACTACAGAAATTTTAGAAATGGCTTTTTGCAGTCAAATCACTAAAAAACCATGTTGACATGGCAGATTTTTAATATATTTCATTAGACTTTTTTAAGGCGCGTAATAGATGAATAAGCTGCCGCCATCTATCATACTTACGAGGGAATGTCTCTAACTGTTAAATCAATTTTCGGTTGGTTCTATTGCCATTCGATAAGTCTTGGTGAGTAGTGAAAAGTCTATTTTGGTCTGCTTTTCCGATCTTCTATTATTGACTTATAGGGGTTTTATTGAATTTTTGGCCTGTGGGAGTGAGAATGCATGAGAACCTGAATGATCGTATTTTGAGCTAAAATTTTGTTCATAGACAGCTCTCATAAGTCATTAGAAAATCCCGAAAGTTTGAGCCGGAACAAACATACCCTTGTCGAGATATTAGCTCGTATTGAAAATATCCATATTTTGAAACACAGCTCAAAAGAGAGATTTTTTAAAGTGCAATTATTTCGAAAAGGGTATGTTTGTTCCGACTCAAACTTTCGGGATTTTCTAAAGACAATGAGCGCTGTCTATGAACCGGATTTTAGCTCAAAATACGATCATTCAGGTTCTCATGCATTCTCACCCCCATAGGCCAAAAATTTAATAAAACCCCTATAAGTCAATAAAAGAAGATCGCAAAGGCAAACCAAAATAGACTTTTTCACTACTCACCAAGACTGATCGAATGGCAATAGAACCTACTGAAAAGCGATTTAACAGTTGAGAATGTTCCCTCGTTAGTATAAAAATGTGATAGGCAATTGTGCTGTAAGCAACAACAAACAGTTTTGGAAAACTAAAAAACCACAAAGATTTCTTGGAAAACAGGGCAGTAGAATGAAAATTTTTTACAATAAGTCAATTGAAACCCAGCCGTTTTTCAAAAAGCTATATATATTCCGAAAGAGAAAATTTCAGCGCATCTGTCTATGCTAAAAACTCAACACTGATTTTTTTTCGAAAAATTCTGTTTGCTAAGGTGAGGCAGGGGCCCTAAAACCTATACTCAATAATTTTCTTCAAAAATATATGCGAATTCCACAAAATTTAGAATGTGTTTTATTTGTTTTGTAATTATGATGATGTCGTCAGCCGATTGCGAAATAACTTCTTGCAATGATTATGAATGGTGTTGCGTTATTCTCTGGGTAAAAATCTTGAGAAATTTAATAAATATCACGAGAATTGCATAATTTTTGTATACACAATAAAAATAAGTTGAAAATGATTCTTTGCGATTATTTGTTAGTAAGCGTCGATCCATCAGAAAACAGTAAGTTGTTAAACAATAGTGAACTGCATAGAACTCCGAAACCCGATTCCGATAATCATGAATTATGTGTTAAAATTTGTTACTCATAATTTCACTTTATTATTTCTGAAAAAAACCGTGACGAAATGTGTCTTATGACAAAATAAACTGTATTTTATTTCTTATTGAGTCGCCCACTTTTTCTTTCTTTCCAGAATATCAAACCGTGGTATGAATTCTATGTCGATAAACTATAAAATACAGTTTCGAAATTTTTTCGGAGTCGGAGTCAGGTTCCGAAAAAATTTCTTCTCGGAGTCGGAGTTGCAATCCGAGTCGAAAGAAAACTTTTTTTAGGAGTCGTGTTTCGGAATGAAAAAATGCGACCCTGCTGATCACTATTAAACAAATATATTGCATTATTCAGAATTAGTAAGAATCGTGGGCCCCTCTATATATAATGGTAGTTTTTTCATTCACTAAACGGATGATTCACTATAGATTGACTAATAATGTAGTGTGGGTGTTTTTTCTGATTTTGATGAATGATATTTGCCCTAAAAAATTCCGAGATAAAAACGTTTTGGTTCGCCACATATGTTATTAATCATTTTAAATGCATAAAAAGAGTATGTCAGATGAGTCAGCAATAGATTTTTCTTTGTCAAGTAAGTTTTTTGTGTTACAATTTAACAAAAGAGATTTTTTAAATACTATTATTCTTGTACTTTCATAAATGCTAAATTTACCTGATACAGTTCGTTTTATTGATTATCGAATATTTGTGTGATTAAATGTGTAGTCTTCTGGAAAAATGTTTTTGCCACTTACATAAATTTAATAGAGAACTGAATGATTTTCTTTTCTTTAAAATACTCGTACTCTTTAGAGATGGAATAGTGTCCTATCTAACACCTACTAAAAGAGTTCGACGGGTATAATTCAAATGTCAAGATGGAAATTACATATTGACTGGGATTGTTCCCATGAGAGTTCCTATAAAAATAAGAATCAATGATGGCTTAATTCTTATAAAATTCTTGTCAAGATTGCTGAAGAAATGTGAAGGGTGTGTTAGTTATCAAATTTGAACAATCGCAAAAAGTATGTCATGGTTTGAAGAAATGAATCATTTCTTGTCAACGCATTACTACTTTTGATGTAAAACATATCTTCATAATGCATTCGATTATTTTTTGTTGATTCATTATTAAAGGTGTATCGCGAAGAAGTATGTGAGACACAAAACCTACTCTTATTATTGAAGTCCGACTACGCAGTATCTTCGTTTTTTGACATACACCTAGGGATAGCTCGAATTTCATACCCCGAAAATTTGATTTTCTAGTTACAAAAATTTCGCTACACCTCTGCTTCAATATTGATTGACTCGAGCCAAACTTGTGTACACCCCTGCTTGAAGTAATAGATGGGCTCACATTCATTATCAAAAAAAAACAATTGTTTTTTTTCATTGGGTTCAATTTTATTAGATGTCATTTTTGATTCTAATTTATTTTTATTGTTAAAATAAAAATAATTAGTTCCTTTTCAAATTATTTTAATAGAAAAACAAAAGGCTTTTTAAAAGAATTACTAATTTAGAATAGTGATGCTCCCTGTGTGAATAATGTATCACATCTTTTTAATTACGTACTGACGTTTAAAATGATCGAACTGCTGACGTGGAGAATACGTTGCACAAAAACTCCAGTGCAAATGACTCAATATTACCCAACTATGATTGTACTTGTTTAGTTTAGAATTTTCTCTTCTAGAAAATTTCTAGACACGTGATTGATGAATCCTATATAGTATGAATAGCCAATGATAATTCACAAAATTGTTTTTTTTATTTTTAAACAATCATTTCTTTCAAAAGGTAAGAAAGTAGCAGTACAAATTATTTTAAACTTTTTTCTTCTGTATTAGAATAGTTTTCTGTTCAATCTTAACGTAGAAGAAACTACTAGTAAATAGCGAGTCACTATTGGTTATTTTACTTTAAGAATGACAACAGAAGAATGGATGTTGTTTTTCCTCTTTATATGTTTATGTAAAGTTCTAAACAAAACAAATACTTCACGGTTAGTACCTTTCTATAGAAAAAAAACTATGTCTAAACCCATAGTGGGAAAAAATACGTAATTGAATATATGTACATGTATAGATTATGAGAGATCTGGAAGAAATATTTGTCGTTTGTACGTATTATGATATCAAGATTGTTTAAGATTTGACCAAAAGTTCTGATACTATTAGATAAAAATATTAAAGTAGATAATTTTAATTTTGAATTTTATTAAATATTCAAGATAGTTGCTATTATTTTTTTATGTGAAATTCGAGCATTTATATTAATTCCTGAAATTTTTTTAATCATAGTCAATTTGATTTCATTTCGAATTGGTTTCAAAATAGAAAAGAAAACGTTTTCAATGTGAAATTAACCATTTTTAAAGTTCAATATAATGAAAAATAATTAATTCAAAGAATTTAAAAAATTTAATTCGAATAGATGTCGCTATATATCGTATACCAATTTGTAAAATGTTAAGAAACAACGACAGATGGGAATAAAATTATGATGAAAATTCGTCTTATCAAAATTTACTTTGTAATATACACATATCAACTTTCAACTTTCTAATTATTTTATTGATCATATGATTTATTTCGGCTATCGTATTATATTTCATCGATCAAATTCTATTTTTTATACAAATTACATCAACGAATAAAACATCCAAGACTAGATATATTCGGTTAACTTAATTCGTTTACAATCATATGTATTTCAACTTTTTTGTATTCTTCATTTGGTTACTGTTATTACAAATTATCTATCTAAACTATCCTAATTAATTTCTGGCGTCTCTCACAAGATCTTTTTCTTCATTGAATCGAACTCAAAATATGGATTTCTAATAATATAAGATCTCATGTATATGACGGATATGACACTATGTGGATCTGTTTATATCGAAAATTCGTATGAAGTTGATTTTATCGGTAATCCGTTTTACAATTTTTGTCTCTAATAGATGCTTATTTCTCTTCTATGAATAAGATTCTAGGCAATTTGAAATATAATTGTTAGTCTATAATTTTGCCTTCATGTATGCTATGTATAGAAATAGAATGGTTTAATTTTTACAGTATCTTTATTGAAACTCAAACCGATGAATTGTAGTGTCTGAAGATTCATCTTGACTAATCCAGACAACATAAACTGACTTTTAATCAGCTTGTTGAAAAATAATTTACAATATGAACTATCTTGAATATTTAATAAAACTCGCTTAGCAATACTTAGAATGGTTGAAAAGTTCTAGCAACAATATCTGAAAGACTTTGTTAGATAATGTGATCTAGGAAAAAATGAAAAGACAAATATATCATATTATAGAGCTTTTTGACATGCGTCAAATGGTATATAATAAATTCTGTTTTATAAGACTATGGAGAAGATGGAATCCATTTACTTATAGATAACTAAAGATGTAAACGTATATTAGATCGTAATTCATCAAAAGCTCTACACATTCGTGTGTGGGAAAAACTATTGTACCAATACTAAGAACTATAATTTTAAGTCATTTATCATACCTAAGCGTGAGCATGTAGTCGTCTATCAGTAAATTGATTGTGATTCCTTCAAAGTCTTATGAAAACAGGATTTACTATATACTATTCCATGCATTTTAAAAAGTTCTGCAACATGGTATATTTGCCTTTTCATTTCTGGATGAGTCACCTTATCCAACAAAGTCTTTTAGATGCTGTGGCTAAATCTTTTGAATCATCCTAACCATCTACTTATCTAAATATGTACAGGGTGGGTAAAAATATTTTTCCAAGAGAGTAATGCTATGATTTCACAGAGTAACTATAATGAATTTTATAACAAATTATAGCATATCAAAAATGGAATTTGTTGGTACTAAATAGTGACGATTATGAAAACCTTTTAATGTCGAACATAAAAAATTTCTGACTGTAAAAATAGTTTTACTCACCTAGTATATTTAATAGTATTTGAATTATTTGTTCGATCTTATTGATAATAATTTTTTTAATTAGCTTTGCCAAAAAAAAGAGGTACTAACCTCATGAAAAATTATCAAAAAAAATGGCAACAAGTGTTCAATCTATAAACAGCTCGATACCGTCAAATCCTTCACATAAAACAATACTTCGTCAAACACGTCGTCTTAAACCTGATCTATATCGTTTAGCAACATTTCGACAATGGAAAACAAATACACAATGCAATGTATCACCTGCATTACTTGCCAAAGTTGGTTTTTCGTACACTGGAAAAAGTGATAAGGTGAAATGTGATGCATGTGGTCTTGAAATCGATTCATGGAAACCGGGAATGGATCCGAAACAAGAACATATTGAGAAAAGTCCAAAATGTCCATTTGTTATGGATCAACGTGAAATATTTTCGAAAGATGGTATTGTATCTTTTTTTTTATATAACCAATAATGTAAAGTAGACATGTACCAAACCAAAGTGATTCAATTCTATTGATAAATGAAAAGTCAAAAAAAATTTCAATGGATTAAAAAATTAGAAATAATCTTTTCAACTAATCTATAAAGTCAATTTGAAAGAATAGAAGTATAAAAAAAATTAATTCTGAATTCTTTCATCTTAAACGATTACATCAGTTAAATTAATATTGCTTCCATCATCTAGAAAACCGCTTATGTGGGTAACTACATGATGATCATCTAACATGTAAATATAATTTAAATCGTTAAGAAGCTAAGATATGGTTTGGTACATACATAATATTAAAGAAAAGTGATTAGGAACTTCTTTATATACATTCAGATCAATCAGCGTCGCTTCTGAAAACAATAATTCCACGTACGAATGTCTCAAATCCAGACTACAGGAACTATACGGATCACGGTGGTGGTGATACAAATAATAATATTCGTGAAAATTTATTTATTGGTTCATTATCAACAGATGCTGTGGATCGTGCTCGAACATATACATTTTTGAATTGGCCATCAATCACACCAAGTGCTCAAGAAATGGCTTATGCAGGTTGGTGGTATACTAACATAGCTGATAGAGTAATATGTATACATTGTGATACCATGTTTCATAATTGGAATGAAACTGATAGACCTTACGAGGTTCATCGACTCAAGTCTCCTCGATGTTTTTTCATACGTATAAATGAAAAGAAAGGAACTAACAATCAAAATCAAGTACCTGCAGTTAATCCAACGATAAATGATGTACCAAATGGTCAAACTATAGTTGGAGCTGTACATGCTGAATATTCAGCAGTATTTCGTCGTCACCAAACATTTCAAACATGGCCAGAATCGGAGCCATCGTCACTACCATCGATTGATTCTTTCGTCGAAGCTGGATTTTTTTATACAGGTACTAATTATCTAAATAATCATATAAAATTTTATTATATATGTTATTTTAGGCGAGAAAACTATCGTAAGATGCTTTTACTGTAATGGAGCTTTACGAAATTGGCAGTCCGCCGATGATCCAAAGGTCGAACATGCTAGATGGTTTCCCCAATGCGCTTATATTCGACAATATATTGGCGAAAATCTTTATCAAGCTATTCAACGAAAGAATCGTGAACTACGTGGTATGTAGCAGAAAAAAAATTAATAAAAAAAAGCATAAATTTTGTTTTAAATTTAGCACAACAAAATTTACAAGAAACCAATAATGGTGAGAGTTCACAATACATTCCATGGACAAGTGACGAAATTGATAGGATGGTCAAGGCTCGTCTTGATTTACCAGTTGTTGAAAAACTTCGACAAGAAGGCTATAGTATGGCAATTATAAGGTAATATTTATATTTAACAAAAATTAGCTTATAATATATTTCAATTAAAGGAAAGTTTATGAAATGCAACTTCGATTTAAGAGTAAGTCAATATTTAAAAAAAAAAACAACGAATGAAATTTATTATTTCTATAATTTTATTTTTTATTTTTAGAGGATGATTTTAAAACGGATGTTGACCTTCGTGTTGCATGTCTTATTCTTGATAAACAAGTTAAATTAATCAATGGCAATGAAGCTAATATACTGATTCCACAAAATTGGATGAAAAAATTTATTGAAGATCAAGAACAAGGCATAAAACCACAGGTACCAGAGATCAAGCAAGCACCGGAAATTCAAAGTATATATATTTAATTCTTTTTATTTTTCTAATTCATAAACAAAAAAAAATTTTCTTATGTTTAGAAATTGAAACTCCGAAAATTATTTCGACAGTTGCAGCACGTCCTAGAGTTACAGTTAAAACCGGTAGAAATTTTTTATCCCATTAATGTTTGTTTTTTATTTTATTTTTTCGATTTATAGAAGAACCAAGTCTATGTGTTCTCTGTCTGACTACAGAACGTCAAGTAGCTTGTTTACCATGTGGTCATTTAACAAGTTGTGTTGCTTGTGGTCATAGTTTGAAAACATGTCCAATTTGCCGAGCAACAGTGAAGGCTTTTGTCCGCATATACACATGATTTGGCACCGTTACCATTTTTTGCTTTTTCAATTATCTTAATCATTTATTCTCGATACATGAATTATTTAATCCATTATTCTTGCAAACATATGGAAAATAATCATGACTACCATTAACGAAAAATATCTAAAATATTGATGATCAAATTGTTTTTTAAATACTATACTAGACGAAAATTGTAATCGATGAGTTCAACATGTCAGACGTCTTTGGTTTTAACAGATCTAGTTTTTTATTTTTTGTTTTTTATTTACTATTTAATTTCGATCAGATCTCAGGTATATGAAGATTATGATCGTTTTATTATAGTATTTAAAAAACAATTTGATCATCAACATTTTAGATATTTTTCGTTTCTGGGAGTTTTGATATTTTACATATATAATGCTTTACAATCATGTGAAAATAAAAAAAGACTTATCCCATTCTTTACTAAAGGATGTATATTGATAATCTTTCTCGTATGTCTTTTCCAATGAGAGATATTTTAAAATTTGTTTGTGGTCTGTGGGCATGGATATCCGTGTTCATGATCAACACGCGAACTAGAAACGTCTCTTATTCAAAGTATACGAGAAAACATTCGATGTATTTTCTTTTTTTCCCAATATGAAGTTTATATTTTTTCCCAATATGAAGTTTGTTTTTTTTATTTTCACATGATACAATACTTTGAGGTCCTCCTCTAATCTTGATTTTTTGAAATAAAATTACATTCATCATTATATTTCTTTTATAATTAAAGTTTCAAGTTCAATTTCAAACAAGATCAATATTTCACTATATTATTCATAAAATGTTTTTTTTTCTAACTGAAATATATGTTTGATAATAAATTACGTAAACAAAGAAATTGTTTAGAAATATTTTTCTAAGATACGAATAAATAGAATTCAAACCTGTATTTGAAATAGTTGTGATAATATAAAATAATAGTGATGTATGCCACGTCGTTATACATGTTTCACGTTATGAGTATTCTGTTCTTTCTTTTTCTTCTCTTTCTATTGAGTGACAAATGAATAATACTTGCACTCATGACTCGAACGAACCTACTATAAATATTCTAACATATTCTAGATTCATCTACATGCAATCCAACAAGGTTGGAAAAAACCATCCGAGAAGAAATCACTGGAAATGATGTAGTGACCTCTTTATTTCATTATTAGAGAGTATATTAACATTTTCTTTTTGAAATTAATTAGATATAATGATTGAAATATCAATGATTCAACGAGAGAAAGACAATAAACAGCATGAAATCAACATAAATATAAAAGAATATAGAAATATAATAATCACATTTTTGATTCACTCAAAATCAAATAAAATTAAACTATTTTCGTCCACTCATATTGAAGGGCATCTATTCGTTTTGCGATTTATGAATTGGTATTTTGTATGACCAATTATATATATCCTTTCTTTTTCGTTCTTTCTCTTCCCATTTTCTAGGACATACTTATAAAAGATTTTACTTATACGCTGTTCATATTTTGTCTCTTCCAACATCAGGTGTATTGTGGTTGCTATAGATACCATAGACAATACAAGGTGAATTATTCAATTTAAATAAATATAGTTAATTGTAAAACAAAAAAACTTATTTTCATAATTATTTATTTGACATACAATGTTTCAAAGGTATGAAAACTATTTGTCATTATTCATCAAATAAATTTTTTAGAATACGAAAAAAAAAAGAGGTCTCTGTTCCATTATTATTCATTTTATTTGTGGAAAATTCTTTCATAAGAATAAAATTTATAATTTTATTTCTACAAATACATATATTTCTATAGAATTAAACAAACTGAATCTTCAAATCCTGACATGCCATCTCATGTATGTTGTGATGAACATCGACGACAATTATTAAAATTTGCAGACTTATCACAATTATTACCAAATATTGATATGACAAATTTAGCATTTTATTTTGCTCGACAATGTCAAAATAATAAAAAAGCAGCTAGAGCTGCACGACGTTTAACAGCTATATCACAACGTTCAACAATGCCTGATGATAAAAGTACATCACCGTTTCATATTGTTGATCGTTTACTTGCAGCACCAACAGGAATTTATGGTACAGAATTAAATTCTCGTTTATTTCATGAAATATATACAAAAAAAGAATTAATGTTATCTTTTGATCGTTATACTAAAGCCCTTACATTTGATGATTATAATGTTATACCATATGCATTTGATATACAATTAAAATATCGTTCATTATCATTTCTTTCGAAACAACAAACGTATAATCGTCTTACATCTATGACACGTATTAATCTTAAAGAAACAAAAATAAATCGTGTACATAAAGGTTCAATGATTCATGTACATTCAATTGTTGAACCATTTATAACACCAAGATCTATTCAATCTATTGTTGAAGATGAAAATGGTAATACTATACGTATGGCAATATATAATTGGTATACAATGTTAACAGATCAATCAGTGGAACATATAAAAAATCGAATGAAATGTGATAGACATTTTATTATTGGAAATCCATTTATAAAAATGGCTGCGGATGGTTTATTAATATTACGTGTAGATAATCCAAGACTTGAAATGTGGTTCACTGATTATGAAAAAGAGATTGAGCAAATGGATGCTGATAAATTACGTGATTTAGGTAATGAAATTTTTTTCATATATATATATAAAATTAAAATAATGAGACAATAGTCGACAAATGTTTTTATTTGATAGGCATATGTTGAATGAGATATTTGTGGCTTTTTAAAACTATATATGAATTATTTAAATAAGTTGAATCTTTTCTGATGATAGAGGAAGAAATTAAAGTTTTTATTCATGAAAAAATATCTAACATTTTTTCGTTTATTATGAATTGAAACATATGAAGCAATCTTATGAATCTATGATCATTTTTTTTT
>JAJEKB010001230.1:254543-266819 GCA_022393335.1 Macrotrachela quadricornifera | reverse complement strand
TTTTTTTAAACTAATTGAAATTTTAAAAAATGTAAATATTTTCTTTTAACTTAAATGAACTGAAAAAAATTCCAGTGTATTTTTAAATGAGTTGAAATTAAAATATTTTTTTAATTGAATTCAAATAAAATATTCTGAACAAATTTTTTAGAGTCGCATTGATAAAAAAGTCTAATTATATTTTTAAATGGACCTAAAATTAAAAAAAAACATCAAATATATTGATTTAAATTGAATTAAAACTTAGGAGGAAATAAAATTTTACCGTCTAGAAAATATTTAGAATGACATTGTATCTATAGAAATTTTAAATAGTTTTTATTGGCATAAGTTTAAATAAAAGTGTATATTTAAGTAAGAAATAAAAATATCGAATGTTGGAGTGACATAGTATCATATGACACATTCAGCTTGGGTAAGCTGATCGGTATGTGAATCGAAGGTCTGGAGATTGATACTCTATGTGTTCATTTAGAAAATCCTGCTAAGAACGAGAGACTGCAGAATACCTACCAAGCAGAATTCAGAATTTTGTAGACTTGTCTTTATTAGGCAATGAATTGACTGTAAGCGAACTTCATTCCTTCCAAGCGCTTCTTCCCAATGCAAAATTTTGCTTAGAATTCAAAAACTAACGCGGAATTTTGACAAAATTCTATTTCCATCAAAAGAAAACAAAATTCTTTCTTAAAAAGAAAACAACACAATTTTATTCAAAATAAAGAAAAGATGCGTAAGAAGTTCATATCATCGTTCAAATAAAACATCCACGCTAGTCTACGATAGTAATTGTCGATTCAAAACAAAAACAAATGCAAACAAACAAATACAATTTAATCATTTAATAATCAGTAGAATTTTGTTCAGAATTCTAATACACAACACAGAATTATGTAGAGAATTTTGAAACTACAGCAGAATTTCGTTCAGGATTCTATTCCATAGACATATTATATACAACTCAATTCATGTATATCAGATTACGTATCCTCTCTTTTGATACTTGTCAACAAATTCTAACCAAAATCAACATAATAGTAGAATTTTATCAAATAGAATTTTATAGAGTGTTATGTAAGTATGAGAGAAACAAAATTAAATAAAAACAATGCATAAGTATAGAAAATTCTGAATTCTGCTTGGTAGGCATTCTGCAACTACTACTAAGAACCTAATGCCATTCTGAAGAAAACCTAATTCAATTCTACAAAGATCCTCTGATGATACTGGACAAAATCTTCGACGAATTCCAATCACATTCTAAAAGATGAGAGCAAAAATCCTTTATTTTTTCGACTCTAAAATTCTGACAGGATCCTGATCATCTCTTTCAAGAATCTTGCGCCGAAATATCAAAAATTTTTCTTAGGGCTATTACATGAAACAGACAAAATGAATATTATTAATAATGAGAACGAGAGTAAGAGAGAAAATATTTTTGAGCGGATTCATCTAGCCGCTCGATAGAACACTGTTGGAAATTATATATAACTTCAAGAAATATAATATGTTGTGAGCGAGATACAACTATTTTTTATTTCGATTTCAATGAAACAGTGGATATGAAAAAAGACCACTGCAGAACAAGAAATCTCTGTATTTTTTCTAGCACTATTTTAAAATATGACATTTAACAATTTTCTATATATGTCTTTCGAGGATTTTAAACAACTTCTATGAAGAAAAAGTTTCTCTCCAATTTATTCTTTCTTTATATTTGAGGAATTATTGATATAGACATCAGTAAAACATATTATAATAGTATTTATCTTTACAATAACTGAGAATTTTCTCTATTCTACTCGATCACATCAAACAGAGTGAAAAACAATGTTATAGAAGGTTTTCTTTTCTCACAATTCAAAGAAAATGAAAGATTCCTTTTGATGATGATCATGTTTTCTCTTTCTTTTAGTACCACTTCGTGCCAGTTTGATAGATATTCCTGCAAATGCCAAATGGAACAAGAATGGTAAAACAGTAGGAGGACAAAATGCAACACTCTCTGGGCCCATCGGATTATACGTGGATGATGAGAAAACAATTTATATTGCTGATACTGGAAATCACCGTATTGTGGCTTGGAAATCGGGTGAAACAAATGGACAAATAGTGGCAGGTGGACATGAACAAGGAAATGATACTCATCAATTGTATAGGCCATTAGATGTAATCTTAGATAAAGAGAGAGATAGTCTTATTATTTGTGATTGGGGGAATAGGAGAGTAGTTAGATGGCCTCGTCAAAATGGAACAAATGGAGAAATAATTATTTCAAACATCTCTTGTGCGGGTTTGACAATGGATGACAATGGATTTCTCTATATTAGTGATCATGACAAGGATGAAGTAAGAAGATATCGAAAGGGTGAATCCCAAGGAATAGTAGTAGCAGGTGGAAATGGAAAAGGAAATCGTCTTGATCAGCTCAATTCGCCCATTTACATATTCATCGATCGACAACATTCAGTATTTGTGTCTGATAATAATAATCATCGTGTGATGAAATGGATAGAAGGTGCAAAAGAAGGCATTGTTGTTGCTGGTGGACAAGGACAAGGATATAGTTTGACACAACTATACCGTCCTAATGGAGTTGTAGTTGATCAATTGGGTACTGTTTATGTAGCTGATGGTTATAATCATCGAATTGTACGTTGGCCTAAAGGAGAACAAGAAGGAAATGTTATTGTTAGTGGAAGTGATCATGGAGCACAAGCAAATGAACTCAATTATCCCATGGGATTGTCATTTGATCGACAAGGTAATCTCTGTGTTGTTGATTATGGTAACAATCGAGTACAACGATTTAACATTGAAATACCATGAAATTAATGGGATGAACGGATAATTTTTATTTATTTTCAGCTATTGATTATTATATTTTGATTGCTGTGTAATTTAAATTGAAAAGAAATAAATGAATTGATATATATTTATATTCACGTGTGCGCGCGCGACCAGAGAGACCCTAGTTGTTGGAGGCACAAAAGCCAACAGCGATAAGATAATGTACGTACATAAAAGGTCTTTCCGTTGTCTTTGTCCAACAAGAGCAGTATCTCTCTGGGTTAAATTAATTTAGAAAACATTCATTAATTCAACGCTAAAAGAAAAATAGTTGGAATAAATGGACAGTACTCACTCTCACATCCTTGAGGAAAAATGTGGGGTGGAAATAAATATACTACTCTTTCTATTCTAATATAACAGTAATATATTCATTTCCAAAAAAATACAATATGTAAATGCTTAAATTTTGGATGTTTTTCATTCAATTGAATAATTTTCTTTCATATTCAATTTATTATTGATTATCAATTAAATAACTGTTACATTTGGAACAGAAACAGTCATTTAATTAATAATCAATAACAGATTGAATATGAAAGAAAATTACTCAGTTGAAGAAAAACAAAAAAAATTTTAAAGATTCTATCTAACTTATTGTTAAGAGACTTACTTAACTTATTGAATTAAATGATAAGTTTCAGTCTCTTATATATGATATCATTTATTGAGAAAGCGGCTGACTTTGTCGGTCATGTTCGTCATTAATTTTCATTCATATATGTCATATATGAATGAAAAAAAAATGAAAATAGCCCATATGTTTCTCATATGCTTAGTTGTTTTCATATTGACGTCTGTATTGTATGATTTTGTATACATGAGTGTAATATATATGTTTATCAATTAAGTTCTAATTCCTTGTACAACCTTATTTTTTTTTATTTATTGGTTGAAACAAAAGAGTTAATTGATATTTGTAGTATGTCGACTTGTCCACGTAACCCGACACTTCGCTGATTAAGTTATGAAAAATTTTTTGTCGAGATGAACGGATCTGCATAGACTATCCGACGTAGTTTTTAGCGCTGATAATGAATCTGACATTAATTTCTAGAAAAAGTCAGTTTTTCTCATCGAAAATAAGGTTTCAAACTTTTGAAAAACTGTATTTTCAGTGATCTAAACAAGAAATTTTATTATAAACCGACGAAAGACATACCATTTGACGCAGAATTTTATTCTCTACAAAATGGTATATTTGGATTTAACTTTCGTAGCTAAGGACAGGTTGTAGATTGTGGTACATTTTCTACCTTAGGGTCCACTTTGCAAGCTTCCATTTCTATGAATCAATCTCACTTTTGGATTCTAAGCTAAATACACCGAAACAACTAACACATGTAAAAATGAACAAATTCTGACCATGGTAAGTACCCGAAAATCGATGAACAAAAAGCTGTGTCACAGCGTTACGTTTGTTTTTTCCATTTTTTTCACGAGTATTACAATTTTTAAGAAGAATCTTTTTACTATTCGAAAGCTCATCCAAAGCTCTACAAAACCTGCATTTGTGTTAATTTATTTAGATAGACACTTTCTTAAAATTTAAAGCTTAAGTAAGAGTATCGAAGAAAAAGGATCCTTTTATGTCATGGCGTTACGCGACTAAAAAATCGTTCTAGCAGCTCGCCCTAGTCCACTCTCCTCCAAAAGATGCTCGGGGAGTCACTTGAAATCTTTGAAATCCCTGGTGAGTCCTCAGGGAGTCACCACGCTATTTCCCAGGGAGTCCCTAGGGATTCCCTATGAAATTGTTAGGAATTCCTCAATTTTTAGAGAGTAGGGAGAAAATTAAAAACTCCCTAGGGAATCCCTATCTGGGGACTCCCCAGGGAGTTTTCTTTTACTGATTTAATTATGTTAAGTGCATAAATGTTTCAGATAAACACCAATATATATATTTTTAAATACAGTCATATGATTAGCTGTAGAAACGTTCAGCTGGTACAAAAGAAGAAAGAAGCTGACGTAAAAGTATTAGACATTTTTGTTTCAAGCTAGAAGGTAAAATAAAAACAGTTTTTTTTTAAATATAATATATGTAGAAAATATGAATTAAAGTTTAATTATTAAAACATTTTTTTTTCATGGAAGTAAATAATCGTCTAATATTTTTATTTTTTTTTATAGAATTTCTGTTCTATCAGTTGATGAATTGAAATATTATTTTTTTTTAATGAATATTCTTTTATCAGCTTAATCGTTTAGTTACATTCCAGATATTTTTAAATATAAGCATCAATGTTAATGCTGAACGTTGTACAGCTTATCGTCAACGCATCAGTTGTGTATCCGATCGTCTTAAAAGCACGGATACAATTCTTTCTCAGCAAAGTAATGATATTAGCGTTCATCAAAAAAAGAATATAATGCTAATGAATGAACATGAAATGATCTAGAATAATATTGGTAATTGTTTTTACCAAATGAATGATTTGAATGATGAAATTGAACTAAACTCATTAATACACAATAAGAACAGTGATGATAATATTGACAATAAAATAAACCCCACTTCTAAATTAGATTATTCAATAGATACTGGTGATAATGATAATACTCTTCTTTATCCCAATGGTTCTATTTCCTATGTCATCGAAATCGGGTCATTTTTGCCGATTAATAGGCGATTTTCTCATAGTTAAAAAAAACCGGCGATTAATCTCGATAGTCCAATAGCATATGTTCTTTGACTATCACAATTAATCGCTAAAAAAGACCCAGTTTCGATGACATAGGATCAATCACAATAATTTTATTTATAAAAAATATTTTTATTTAAATCAATGACAATATCAATTACAGTAAGTAATTATATTTAAAAAAAAAATTTTTATTTAGATCAATCCCAATATTGATCACAGTAAGTAATTTTCTTTATATTCAGCTCAACGAAAATACCAATATGAATAGGTAAGTTTTATTTATAAAATAAATCTTTCATCTTTATTTAGGTCAACACTAATATCAACATAAATTGGTCAGTTTTATTTGTAAAGTAATCATGTTTTTTTATTTAGATTGAAGCATTAGCACCAACTAGGCATTGTCGAAACTGGAATATTGACATTTGCGTTATACTGTTAAAATCGCGAGAAATTGAAAATAAAATCATCAAAGATCGACAGTGTCGGCGATTAATCGTCGACTTTTACGCGATTTTGATGACATGGGTTGTCATCAACAAGTATATGCAGCTATTAAAGGTTTTATTGTTAAATGCAATTCAACTTATACTATAGATAGGTAGATAGATAGATAGGTGAGCATATAGATGGATAGGTAGGTAGGTAGATAGATAGATAGACAGATAGATAGATTATATATCTACCTGCCTGCCTATCTATCTATCTATTGATATACTTTAGTGGAAATAAAATTTCAGTGATACTTAGGTCGTACAAAAAGTTCCCAGATTATTAAACAAAAACATAAAGACAAAGAGAAAGTTCGAGTTTTATTTTATTAAATGTTCAAAATAGTCACCACGATTATTTATACAAAGTTCCATTCTCTCTAATAGTTTGTCAAAAGTTTTTTTAAATTCTTCTTTTGGAATATTTTTTATTAGCTTAGAAACCGCACGAACCAATGATTTTTCATCTGGTTGATCAGCTTAATTCTGTTTGATGTAATCATTTAGCCAATAATCACACGGTGCAAGGTCAGGTGAATATGGTGGATGTGGCATTATATTGATACCTTCTTCTGTTAAATAATTAATAACATCTGAATGACGATGGGATAAAGCATTGTCGTGAAGCAATTTTATACCTTTAGTACCATTTGACTTTCTTTGTTCCCGTATTTCTTTGACAACAGGCTTGAGACAATTTTCTATATAATAGTCGTGATCTATAGTCTCGTCATTATTAACAGCATGGATAAGAACAGGACCATTTGATTTAAAGAATATAGAAAATAAATTTTTTAGTTCAAATTTGCTTCGACGAACGATAGTACGTGGTGATTCACCTTCGCCAATCCAGGTTTTGTTTGTTGACTTGTGATGAATCTGTCTATGGTAAAACCATGTCTCATCACCTGTAATAATATTACATTATCGCCAGGAAGCATTACGAAATTTTGCTAAATTTTCACGACAAAGTCGGACTCGTTCTTGCTTTTGTTCATCATTCAGTTGATGGTGTATCCAACGAGATGTAACTTTTCTCATCTTGAGATAATTGTGGATAATTTGTTCTATTGTACCACGAGAGAGAGATGTCTCAGCTATAATTTCATCATAAGTTGAATGTGGATCATTGTTGATAACCTGTCGTACTAATTCAATATTTTCATCTGTAAGCACGGAAACTGGACGATCAGATCGAGGATCATCATTGGCATCTTCTCTTCCTTCACGAAAACGCTTTGCCCAGTCTGCAACTGTTGGATATGATGTAGCCTTGGGTCCCAAAGCTGTTGCAAGTTCTTCGTGAATTGTCTTTGGATTTAACCCCAAAATAGTTCGAATTTTAATATAATATCGATTGTATTCATTACCCATTTTTTAAATTTTTTTTTAAATTCGAATTAAAGTTTATCGAAAAAAATACTGTAACTAAGTCTTAAAGAGATTTACTATATATACTATTATAGATAAGACATTCCACTATTTATCCATGCACAACACTCTTCGATATTAATTGGTTTATAAAATTGCCAATAGCAATCTGGGAACTTTTTGTACGACCTAAGTAACAGGTCAAAAAAAATTACTGATACAATAACTGTTCAAAAGACAAAGCATTCATCAAGCTCAATGTATTTGAATGTTCATCCACGTCAAGTTGAATTGCAGAAATCTATCGTTAAAAATTTAATAATCGAGCTTGGTCTTCCATTATCACTTATTGAACGTCCAGCTTTTATTAGTTTTATGTCTCGTGTTGATCCTAGATTTTCTACAATTAGTCGACGTACACTAACTCGTACAATATTACCAAACTTATACACAAAAATGTTGGATGGTTTAAAATCGTTCTGTTCAATGGCAACGTTTATTTCATTGACGTTAGATTTATGGACGGACAGAAGACAACGTGCGTTTTTTGCTTTGACAGGTATAAACAATACTAAAGGAAGACTACTATTAAAAAGTTAATTTATATATATTTACTTTTATAGGACATGCAATTATTAATTCTGAAATAAAATCATATGTCATGTCTTTTCAGCCAATTTATGGTAATCATCGAGTGCCTTTATTATTGGATACATATGAAGCATGCATTAGTAGTTTTAATATACAAGAAAAGCTCGTACGATCAATCACGGATAGCTCTTCAAATAATATTGCAGCATTTAGTAGTTTAATTATACCTGGTTTTGAATCTTATTTTCAAAACGACAACAATGAATTATATTTAGATTGGTGCAGTGATAGTGAACAAATTGAATCAAATGGTACTACAATTGATAATAATATGTCATCGGATGTTCAAGGTGTTCTTAAAGCATTTCTTGATTCAATTGTTATTGATAATGAATCATTTCGTTTGCCCTGTTACGGTCATTCGACTCAGTTGGTTGTTATAGATGGTTTAAAAGGTTCAACTTGTGTTCAATCCTTATTGGAAAAAATTTCGAAAATAGCCAAACTATCTCATTCTTCAACAATTGTAGCAGAACGTCTTGAAAATATTCAAGTATGTATTCAAAATGCCAATAAAACTCGTTGGAATTCACAATATGAATTAGTTATGACTACACTCTAAAAAAAATCGGCATTCTCGGAAACTCAATAAGAGTTTCCGAGTTTGTTACTATCGGAAACTCGCTAAGAGTTTCCGAACGTCGGTTTCCGAACTATCGGAAACCCATCAAAAACCCGTAGCTATGACATAAACAATCCTTTGCTCGGAAACCCGAAAAAGGTTTCCGAACCACCAAAAAGTCGTAAAAACCAGCAGCAATTAAAATACTACATATCCCCCTCGGAAACTCAGCAAAGGTTACTAACCTCGAGCTATATAGTTTCCGAGATGCATCTTACGAACTGTAACATCACACACACAATCTCCCACATATGTTATACTACCTGTTGCAGGTTCTTTTGATCACATTCTTCCAAAATTCCATGTGAAGCCCTACAAAAAATGAAACTAAACACACAACTCTTAATTGCAACTGTGTAACTTACCCAATATACATGTACATTGAATTGATAGTACAAATCTAAACAAAGAAACTAGAACATGATTTATTTTACTTTCGAGATCGATAACTTACCATATATATCTGTATATCTTTTAATTCGATTATGAATCTAAATAAAGAAAAATAGATTATATATGTATAGTTTAGTTTTAAGATACATAACTTACTTGTCGATATTTGTATATCTTTTAATTCAAGAATGAATCTGAAGAAAAAGAATAGAATATAAGTACTTTTTATTTGTAGAATGTTTAACTTACCGTCAATATCTCGCTAATACGAAATCAACGTACACTTTAGTGGAGATTTGTGAATTAGAATATTTCAGAATGTTTGTTGTATGAGAACCGGAGATTTTTTTTTAATTAAAGAATGAGTAGAAAAAATTTTCTAACTGAAAAATATGTATGAATGAAGAATAGTTATGGATATGTGATAGACTACTATCGAAAAACTACAGTTAGAATAAACTCTTCCTATAAATGAAAGGCATTAAAAAGGGCATGAAAAATAAGGAAGTGGAAATCTTTTTTAGTGTAAAGAGTGGAAAAGATAGTCCTCCTTTTTAACACGAAATATAGAGAAACACTGAACAAGTTTTATTCATCCTGGTGTTTGCTTTTTTCATTTTAGTCGTGATGTGCGACGAGTTGATCGAGTTGGTTTTTTCGTTGATGGAGTATTTTCACTATATGATGTTTGTTCATCAAGTAACTGATCTGCCTTTCTTTTATAAGTGATTCGCGGATCAGTTGACATAGTTTCTTCTTGAAATATTTGAAACACATTTGATATTTTTTCAGGACTATCTTGCTTATTGTGAATAATTAAATTCTCATGATTTTGTACAGTTTCTGTATTTTATGGTGGATCAGTATTTTCTATTTCTTTAAGACGAAGGACTGGTGATGATGAAGGTTTATCTTGAAGTTCAATGTTGTATTCTTTACAAAAACTGCGAATACAATTTGACTGATATTGTTTCTCATTCAAGAAATAAACATCAGAGATGTTCACGGGGCAAAATGTTCTGTTTTAGACCCGAGCCTCTTAAGGACATGAAGCGTGTGTTAAAAACGTGAGAACAATGTTATTCAATGCAGAAGTGTTTGCTCTACACGTTGGTGCACTTTATTTCAATATTAGGCTTGACTAGAAAAAGTTATAGCTTCTACGGGGCTACGGGTCAAGTCTCCCCGAGACGTATCGGGGCGAGCTTGGCCCGTAGCCCCGTGGCAACTATAACTTTTTCTAGTCATGTTTAATGTTGAAATAAAGTGCACCAACGTGTAGATCAAACACTTCTGCATTGAATAACATTGTTCTCACGTTTTTAACACACGCTTCATGTCATTAAGAGACTCGGGTCTAAAACAGAACATTTTGCCCCGTGAACATCTCTGATAAACATAAAAATCTTTTAGCTGTACGATGTGGATGAAATTTGAGATTCATAATACAATATAAACTGACAATTATTCCAAAAGATTGTTTAATAGACGAAGAGGAACAAACATATGTTCAATCAAGATAAATTTTTATACAATCATCTCCAACTACTATTGATGGTTGAGGAGTAGCTGGTTTCTGAAAAAATAACGAAAGAAAAGTTTAAAAAAATATTTAATGAGAAAATAAAGAAAAAGGTGCTTAATTAACCGTTAGACATGCATATTTTGAAAACGTCAGAGAAAAATTATCATGAATGAGAAGATAGAAACTAAAGTCAGTAGACTGATATATATTATTTCTATTGTGTAAGAAAGATGCGCCTGAGTAAATAATACTAAAAGTTAAGTTATAACCCTTTATTTGGATAAGTTTTCAATTAAACAATCGTTCTAGCGATTGAATACATGAGCAGATAAAAGCAAAACAAGCTTGACTGGCTAGAAAGTCATCGAATCCCTTCAGCAAGGTTGAATAATTGAAAAGAGAACAATCGGAGAACATTATGTATAATTTTAGTCTAAGTAAAATAGCTAGTAGCACTACAATAATGCCTCAAAATTAATTTTAATGCTAGAGGCTTGATATTTGATTTTAATTAGACTATATAAGATAAGTGTGATAAAGAATGAAAAAGAAAGATAGCATTGTGGAACGATGACTCACTTTTCATTTGACAAATAGTTTAACGAATATTCTAACATGCGATGCAATTGACAATAAACTTTTCATATTCTTGTTGATAAGGTTAAAATTCTACTCTAGATTTGAAATCCTATGACTGGTCTTTGAAAGTGAATAGTTTCAGAATAAATTTTTATATAAGAGAAGGTTTTTTCGACTTCATACTATACAAATTTTCACAATATTATTGATTGTTGGATTTAATTGGTCTTTTACTAGAATTTCTTTTGTATAAAAAGAGGACAAAAGAGAGAGATAATGCTTCTGCCATTGATATTATTTACTTTTTTGAAAACTGTCACGATTATTTCTTTTTAGATACTTACATTTCTTTCGATGAGTTTAAAAATATAAAGACCACTTTAGATTATTTCGAGAACATGAAATAGTTCTAGACTTCAAGAATATATTGATATGCAAGATGATTTATTGATAATAATATATTTTACGCAAAAACTTATCAACGCTGTATGTTGTCTAAAACTCTTTCAAAGTTCAGAAAAATAAACAGTAAAAAGAAATATTCCAGCATCACGTAGTTTTTCTGGAATAGTGTTCGCCAGGTCAACTTATAATAGAAACCTTTGCAAAGATTTTCTTAACGTCGGAAATCAATGTGGGTTTTCACTATACCTTTTTGAGATACAAACACTTCGAAAACCAAAATAGGTTTCCTACTATACCCTTCTGAGGTACATAAAGTTTGGAAACCAAAAGGGTTTCTTATAAAATATTTCGAAAACCAAAAGAGGTATTTTCGGATACTACAGTAGTGTGCAAAATTATAGAATCATCTGTTTGAGTTAAGTTGTTTGCTCGTTTTCTGTAAGTTCAAGTTTTCGAAAGAAGCCAAGTGTATAGGATAAGATGTATTCAAGTATGCTCTATCTAACTATAAAATCAGATTTCTCAATATTAAATATTAAGTTTGAGAAAATAAATATTTAGTGAAATCTGTCATTTTTTTCCTGTGCAAAATTATAGAATCAGTATGGTAGTTTCGTCGTTTCCAGATCAATGTTGCTTTAATTTTCCTTGACAATTACATAAACAAATAGAGAACGTCCTGTTGAACATTTTCATAAAAAAAATTTTGAAAAACTGTGTATATTTAAATTTAAAATGAGA
>JAJEKB010001230.1:223749-244543 GCA_022393335.1 Macrotrachela quadricornifera | reverse complement strand
AAATGTTAGCTTGCTAAAATAATAGCCGTTTATGAAAATACCTTCTACATTATTATACGTGCTTCTTATCAAAAATTTCTTGAAATTCATCCAGGGCTTGTATCTTACACAACTATATGTCTGTTTAACTAGGACAAAGGAACTGTCAGGAATCTGCTGTGAGGCAAGGCTGAAGGCTTTTTTAGTGTATATTTACAAGAGTTGAACTTACTGGTATCGTGGCAGGATTATAGCAGGTTTTCTAAACAGAACAGATAAAACGTGAAAACATAGAGTATTGATCTCTAGAGCTTCAGTTCATGATCTGAACAGCTAACCCAGCTGGACTGTGTTCTCGTTTCGAGATGATGTAAGAAGTCATTTTCAGGTTTATTTTTCTTTTCATTGCGTATTTCTCAACCATTTTCCGATCCTAAATTCGTTATATCCTTTCATAATTTTTTGTCAGTGAGTCAAATTCTTGAGGGTGAGATTATTTTTCTATTCTTATTTTGACATTCTTTTTTCAATTCAAAATTTAATAATTATTCTTATCGTCGATACAATTTAATTTTTCCTAAATTTATTTTTTTTAATCATTTGTTCAATTCAGAAGAAAATGAATCAAATCTTTTATTTATTCATAATAAGTCAGTTCAAAATATACTTAAATATATTTTTATTTTTTATTTAACTACGTTTACATGCACATGAATAACTAGTGAGAATCATTAAGTCATCTTTCAAAAGTACAGAAAAACGACGAGAACGTAAAGTATATAAAAAACATTTCGAGGAAGTTATTTTATACATTCTTGCCAGGTTCTTCAATACAACTAGCTGCAAATCTTGATAGAATCTTGAATAATACACTCTTTATACATTCTATAGTTGAGTCTGGGATGATCTTATATAAATCCTTGTATTTTCTCATCAAGACCTTGATCACATTTGTACTACATTCTCAAGATTCACAATGCTTATTCTTGAAAAGTTCTGAGAAAGTTGTTGATCAGATCTTGGCAAGGTACTGATTAGAACTATCTTGCATTACTTTTGAAAAGATCTTCAACTAATACACGTATAATTCGTGCCATAGCTCTCATAATAGGTTCTAGAGCATAACTAGAACTTACTCACAGTTAACTAAATAACATCTATAATTCTTGTAAGGATCCTATAAAAAATTTGAAGTAAGTCCTAGTAGGATCCTGAGATTTTGGTTCATCCGATAAGTTGAACAGAAGCTACAGGAAATCTTGAAAGCAACCGTCCTTCATTCTTGACAGGAACCTTCCAGAATTGCCAAACCTCGCTTCATAAGGATTCATTCATTTTTTTCCTACGATCTTAGTCTGATGTGTTAAGGATCATAATAAGATTTTTTGGCGACGATATAGTTGAGATCTTAG
Organism: Macrotrachela quadricornifera; assembly: GCA_022393335.1. Lineage (NCBI taxonomy): Eukaryota > Metazoa > Rotifera > Eurotatoria > Philodinida > Philodinidae > Macrotrachela > Macrotrachela quadricornifera. The sequence continues at coordinate 243,152 of JAJEKB010001230.1, read as the reverse complement.
TGTAAACATAAACGAATCTTAGCAAAAAATACTTCCTCATAATCTTTTCAAGAATCTAGACGATATCCTGGCAGGATTCTTCATCGACAACTTGGGGATATATCTGAGCAAAAACCTGAAAAAAATTCTTGAACAAGATCCTGCTGAAACTCGAAAAATCCTAGAAACAGGATCCTGAATAAAACCTGATAGGATCTTTGAGATTCAGGATCCTGAGAGATCCTTTCAGGATTTCTCAAGGAATGATCAGGATCGAGACTAGGAAAGATGAATGATTCTCGGTGAAAAGCATGTTTATTTTGTAACTGGCTACGACTTATATAGATGACATGAAAGAGATGACGCCGAGATCATACGTAGAGTGAGTGAATACATTAGTGAATACGTCAAGATGAACACAGAAACAGAGTAAATACATTTATGGAAGCACAAAGAGAAAGTGAATACAATAAGTGAATACGTCAGGAAACGTCGATCACATACGATAAGAGAACACAGAACGAAAGAAGAGAATGTACAAGATGATATATATCATACATAACGAGAACGCAAAAGCGAAATATGGTAAAGAATGTACAGCAGTTAAAAGGAAAGATAAGAATAATCTATGTAACGCATATGCCTTAGAAGACGATGGAAAGTATAATACTACCTAACAAATATCGATGGTAGCTATTGTCAGCAATCAAACTGCCATCTATTGTCTTTCATTCAATGCAGTCACTGTCGTAAATTTCTTCGCTTCAAGCACTTTTTCGAAGCTTATCACTTTCATGACTAAATATTTCATAACAAACAATTTATTAGACACATTTCGAATAAAATCAGTAGTATAGAAAAATCAATATCTTGTTACCCTTTCTAATAAAAAACACTAATGTTGAGTACAACAATAGTATTGTCTATTATAACTTTCCGTTAGTTCTATGGTGTAACTTAAAGAAGTCAAAATCGTTCTATTCTTCACAATCTTGAGAATTCGATATCTCACAAAAAAATGATCACGGGCACGAATTCTTTTAGGGTAAGATACTCTAGGAGTCTCTTCAATATGCTGAAAATATGGGGTAAAAAGTAGTGAATCACTTCGAACGGTTCTCTTGTTAGTTCAATTCTACAAAGATCCCGTGATGATACTGAACAATATCTTCGAGAATTTCTTACCACAATCTAAAAGATGAGAGCAAAAATCTTTTATTTTTCCGATTCTGAAATTCTGACAGGATCCTGGAATTTCCTGTCTACACGCACTTCTCTCAGGATTTAGTCATTTCTTAAGGTTATTGCTTGAACAGACGGGTACTCAGACATTTCGTCCTCTTTAAATTCGTCCTAAATACTTTTTGTTCGATCTCATTTTGTTTCTTTACAATTCGTTCTAATTATGTCTTGTCCCATTACATTTGGTCCTCTTACATCTCGTTCCAAAAGCTAAGCAATCATTTTTTTATCACGATAATATGAAACAAAATTTATTTAAACTCATATTTTCAAGTTCATTGCAATTCGGTTTAAATAATCTTCAACATCATAAAAATTGTACGACAGCGTGACTGTTTATAAATGTGCATCAAGATCGACATACACTTTTTTTTCTGAAAGTGCACCAGTACGCCGAGATTGTTCACGTAGAAAACATTAAGTAAGTTTGACGATAGAGGGATGTTTAGTCAATACTTGATTGTTGAATACGTGATGCCATCCTTCTACCAAATTATTTGATCTTGATAAATCTTGAATAACTCTTTCTTACATATTCTTAAGCTTGAAGCTGAATTTTGGTGGACCACGTTGAATACCTAAATAAGGATTATGAATTACTGAAGGCATTAAATAAATACGTTTGAACGAACACAAACCTCGACCTTTCTTTTGTCCATCCTGAGCTCGTTCAAAATCATCAACAATTAATGCATAATCCTTTACCACATCTGAAACAGGTACGCAGGCAAGTGCCATTAGCTTCTTTACGTTCATTCGAAATTTATCATTGGTGGTGTATTTATTCTGAAAACCTAATGTCCACACTTCCCGCCAAAAACATTGACTCATATGAAATAGATGTTTTTAGACAAAAATCGCATGAAAAATGATCTATCGGATGAGCATTTGGAAATTTTGTTTTAATTGACTTGAGTGTTGTACTTTTAAAATCTACTCAAATAGATTCAGGTTCAAAGTCATGCTACAATAGCAACTGTTTGAAAAAATTACTGTAATCATCAGTAGCTTTGCCAATAAGTAGGACGTATATAAGAGGAATAATTTGAGGGAAAACATGCCATGAACAGTAAATAGTTGATAGTAACTTTTTGGATATATTTATATGAGCGAGTTGTAAGGGCGTACATACACTAAAAGTTTCGTCCATAAACCGATGTTTACATTTCTTTAAAATTGATAAATTTTTATCACACGTAACTATTAGCATCGAATGATCTCCAAATAAGATGAAATTCTCTCCACGATCAGTTAGTCGAAATATATATATATGGCAATTGACCATTTTCATCAAGTTGTACTGGTCGTCGTTCACGACGGATTATTTGCATTAATGCATTATCCGTTGGTAAATCAAGAACTGCATTTAATGAAATGGTACGTAATGCATCAAATAATATGGTGCTAGTGGCTTCATCTGATGATGAACTTTGAGTTTTAATTTCATTTTTTAATCGAACAATATGAACATGTTCTAGATCAGGTGCATGATTATATTCCGATGGTTTTTTAACAAACACTTCCTTCTGAATATTCGTATGACATCAACCTACAGAAAACATGAAAGGAAATTCTGAGATTATACTTAATTATATTTTTCTTACTTCTGCAATTTCAGTCTTCACAACAAAATATACGTTTTTTCTTTGTCATACAATGTTGAGTGTATAAATAACCTGTATAGTATAACATCGGATTCTTTCGAGAACTTGTCAACACTTGAATTTGACTTATTGTCTCACTATAAATACGAATTCTTTCAAGATAATAATACCGTAATTGTACAAATGAACAAATAACAAAGAAATAATTTAGATTTATGTATAGAATTGATAGAGGACATTTATCTATTTTCAATTGGTCTTTGAAAACCATGATGATTCAATAGACGTAACGTGGGTTGCCAACTCCAAAGGTGTCGAATGAGGTACAAAAGACCTCAAATGGGGTACACATGAGGTACAATTTTTCTCAAAATGCGATACCTTCATGGGGTACAGTATATTTTTAAGAATCAAAGATAGGCCACTGAAAAATTGGTTGAAAAAAATTTGTTTTCTTAGATATGAGAGAACGCATTTTACCGTCTCTGTATGGGATATGTTCCACCGATAATGTTGTGCTTTTCTGTTCGGTACTGACTTGCTGTTTTGTTTCCTCATTTGATGTCGACCAGTGAGTTAATGAGTTCATCGTTGTTGATTTGGTCAAGTTACAACCTTTGGTTTTTTTCCTATCTTTCGAACGCAAACAAGTACAAATAAACGAAATAGTTCAAAAGTAGTGGAATAGTGTTAAGTTGAAGGAGAAAACGGATTTGTGAATTTCAATGAATTTCTCTGGATCTCAAAGGAAGTTTTTGCAAAACGAATATTATCTAAACCTTATATACTAGGCCTCTTTTGTGGTATTATTACAGTGAACATCAATAACATCAGTTTGAGTGCATTTTCGGTATTGTTGATCACGATATTTTTCGAGTTATTTTTTGATTTCTCGATGAAGATGCGATATTCAAATCAGTTTTTACATTTAGTGATTAAAATTTTCTTTTTTTGAGAACTTAGAAGGCTTTCGAATCTAGATAATATTTTTCGCATTAATTTCTTTCTTCTTGAAATAGATATGGCCATCCGACTAACTTTAAGTACTTTCAAGCATCTGGATCAAGCTATAATTTAGAAAATAGCTTTCGATTTTTTCAGTTAATCTATAGATTTCGTAGTGCAGCTTGAATAGATTATATCTGACTTTCATGATCGGCGTGCGTTTCTCAAGATAGCTTTGATTCAACGAAATAGACAGCCTTCGTAAAAAATCCTGTCTTTCGAATTCTATCTTGATTAGATAGCTTGAGGCTCATGTTGAAAATCCTACTTCGATCATCTAAGAAACTTACCCATTTTTCTGATAAACGAGCGCAAAAACTGGAATTTTGAGCTCTTTTCTTTGATTTTCTGTCTGAAAAATCTCGCAGAAAATGCATGGCTTCAGTGTTTTCTACTTGATATATGTCAGAAAGCCACCTGATAGCACTTTCTGGCAAAATTTGCGGCCTTTTCACTTTTAAAAACAATCGGGAGTTATGCATCTGAATCAAAAACAATACCACAAGTGACAATTCGCAAAATAATCCAAAACACCATTCTCGATCGGAGAGACAGAAAAATCATTGTGAAAGTCATATATCATTTAAAGAAGCCAAAAAATAATGTTAAAAGAATATCTCGATTGAGAAATGTCTACTAGCAGAAGTTTAAATGATTCTTGACTGCCTTGTGATTTTGATTATTTCAGGAGTGACATTAGCCTTCTTTTTTACGATATTTTCTGAATTTGATATTCATAGCTGTTTAGATTTTAGAATGAATTTGTAAATTGAAATCAGCTTTTTTTCCTTTTCTCAGCACCTATCATAAAATCAATCTGACTTTAGTGTATAATTGAGAGGTCAGAAGAAGAGAATACATAAGTCTATGCAGACGCAACCTTTATTCATACTTACTATTTCTGAATCAGTCGTTATGATTTACACTTCGCATCTCTACAAAAACAACACTACATAAAGAGAAAATCTCCTTTATTTTACTCAAAGATGATCTATCTATAGTGTAAAAGCAAAAATTCTAAATGGGGTACAAACAGTCGAAATGAGGTACTGTACCCCAAAATGGGGTACAGATGGCAACCCTGGACGTAACGATAAAAATTCATTCACATACAATATTTTTTTCAATTTCCATGAAAATTGATTTTCAAAAAATTACACGATAAAATATATAAGAAGAAAATAACTTTGAACGAGGTGTAAAAGGACACAATGGAATGGGACAAAAAGTATTTAGGGCGAATCGTGTCGGACTAATCGTATGGGACGAACTATTACATATCGGAGTGAGGGGTCACCGAACAGACAAAATGTATATTATTAATAATGAGAACGAGAGTAGGAGAGAAAACATTTTTGAGCGGATTCATCTAGCCGCTCGATAGAACACTGTTGGAAATTATATAAAACTTCAAGAAATATACTATCTTGTGGGTGAGATATAAATATTTTTTATTTCGATTTCAATGAAACAGTGGATATGAAAAAAGACCACTACAGAACAAGAAATCTCTGTATTTTTTCTAGCACTATTTAAAAATATGACATTTAACAATGTTCTATATATATGTCTTTCGAAGATTTTAAACTACTTCTATCAAGAGAAAGTTTCCCTCCAACCTATATTTTCTTTATATTTGGGAAATCATTGGTACAAGCATCAGCAAAATATATTATAATAATACTTCTCTTTACAGCAACTGAGAATTTTCTCTATTCTTCCCTATCACATCAAACAGAGTGAAAAACAATAGTATGGAAGTTTTTCTTTTCTCACAATTCAAAAAAAAATGAAAGATTTCTTCTGATGATGATCATGTTTTCTCTTTGTTTTAGTACTACTTCGTGCCAGTTTAATAGATATACCTGCAAATGCCAAATGGAGCAAGAATGGTCAAACAGTAGGAGGACATAATCCAACGCTCTTCGGTCCCGTCGGTATACATGTGGATGATGAACAAACAATTTATGTTGCTGATCGTTGGAATGATCGTATTGTAGCATGGAAATCGGATGAAAAAAATGGACAAATAGTGGCAGGTGGACATGGGAAAGGAAATGGTGCTCATCAATTCAATAGGCCAATAAATATGATTGTAGATAAAGAGAGAGATAGTCTTATTATTTGTGATTATGGAAATAAAAGAGTAGTTAGATGGCCTCGTCAGAATGGAACAAGTGGAGAAATAATTATTTCGAATATCTTTTGTTATGGTTTGACAATGGATGACAATGGATTTCTCTACGTCTCTGATCATAACAAGAATGAAATAAGAAGATATCGAATGGGTGAATCTCAAGGAATAGTAGTAGCAGGTGGAAATCAAGAAGGAAATCGTCTTAATCAGCTCAATCACCCCACTTACATATTCGTCGATCGAGAACATTCAGTATTTGTGTCTGATTCACACAATCACCGTGTGATGAAATGGAGCGAAGGTGCAAAAGAAGGTATTATTGTTGCTGGTGGACAAGGACAAGGAAATAGTCTAACACAATTGTCTTCTCCTAGTGGAGTTGTTGTTGATCAATTGGATACTGTTTATGTAGCTGATGATCATAATCATCGAATTGTACGTTGGCCTAAAGGAGCACAACAAGGAAATGTTATTGTTAGTGGAAATGGTGCAGGAGCACAAGCAAATCAACTCAATAGATCAGAGGGATTGTCATTTGATCGACAAGGTAATCTCTATGTTGTTGATTCTGGTAATCATCGAGTACAACGGTTTAATATTGAATTGCCATGAAATTAATGAAATGAACCCATAAATTTTATTTATTTTCACCTATTTATTATAACATTTTGATTGCTGTGTAATTTAAATTGAAAAGAAATAAATCAATAGATGTATATTTATATTCACGTGTGCGCGCGCGACCAAAGAGACCCTGATTGTTGAAGGCACAAAACCCAACAGCGGTAAGACAATGTACGTACATACGTACGTACATAAAAGGTCTTTCCGTTGTCTTTGTCCAACAAGAGCAGTATCTCTCTGGGTTGAATTAATGTAGAAAACATACATTAATTCAACGCTAAAAGAAAAGTAGTTGGAATAAATGGACAGTACTCACCCTCACATCCTTGAGGAAAAATTTGGGGTGAAAATAAATATACTACTCTTTCTATTCCAATGTAACAGTAGTATATTTATTTCCGAAAAAAAAGATATGTAAATGCTTAAATTTTGGATATTTTTCATTCAATTGAATAATTTTCTTTCATATTCAATTTGTTATTGATTATCAATTAAATAACTGTTACATTTGGAACAGAAAGAGTCCTTTAATTAATAATCAATAACAAGTTGAATATGAAAGAAAATTATTCAATTGAATGAAAAACGAAAAAAAATTTTAAGGACCCTATCTAATCCTAACTAACTTATTGAAATAAATGATAAGTTTCAGTCTCTTATATATGATATCATTTATTGACAAAGGAACTGACTTTGTCAGTCATGTTCGTCAATTATTTTCATTCATATATGTCATATATGAATGAGAAAAAAAATGAAAATAGCCCATATGTTCTCATGTGTTTAATGGCTTTCATATTGACGTTCGTATTGTATGATTTTGTATACATGCGTGTAATATATATGTTTATCAATTAAGTTCTAATTCCTTGTACAACCTTATTTTTTTTTATTTATTGGTTGAAACAGAAGGGTAAATTGATATTTGTAGTATGTCGACTTGTCCACGTAACCCGACACTTCGCTGATTAAGTTTTGAAAATTTTTTTGTCGAGATGAACGGATCTGCCTAGACTATCCGACGTAGTTTTTAGCGCTGATAACGAATCTGACATTAATTTCTAGAAAAAGTCAGTTTTTCTCATCGAAAATAAGGTTTCAAACTTTTGAAAAACTGTATTTTCAGTGATCTAAACAAGAAATTTTATTATAAACCGACGAAAGACATACCATTTGGCGCAGAATTTTATTCTCTACAAGATGGTATATTTGGATTTAACTTTCGTAGCTAAGGATAGGTTGTAGATTGTGGTACATTTTCTACCTTAGGATCCACTTTGCAAGCTTCCATTTCCATGAATCAATCTCATTTTTGGATTCTAAGCTAAATACACCGAAACAACTAACACATGTAAAAATGAACAAATTCTGACCATGGTAAGTACCCGAAAATCGATGAACAAAAAGCTGTGTCACAACGTTACGAAAGATGTCACAGCGTTACGTTTGTTTTTTCCATTTTTTTTCGCGAGTATTACAATTTTTAAGAAGAACCTTTTTACCATTCGAAAGCTCATTCAAAGCTCTACAAAACCTGCATTTATGTTAATTTATTTAGATAGACACTTTCTCAAAATTTAAAGCTTAAGTAAGAGTACCGAAGAAAAAAGATCCTTTTATGTCATGGCGTTACGCGACTACAAAATCGTTCTAGTAGCTCGGCACTTCAACCAAAAATACTCATTTTTACAGCATGAAAAGAGTATAACTAGTGGCGTAACCACCGGGGGGGGGGGACACGGGGGTGCAATGCCCCCCCTGTAAATGGTTTTGCCCCCCTCCTGTACATTTTTTTGAAAGTGAATCTTTTTTTTTTAAGATTCAATGCTTATGTTATATATGCCATACGCATATCCACTATTGCGGTTTAGCACTGGTTAAAAAGACAAACGTATAGTGTGAAATGTAAAAGAAGTTGTTATTGCTCAAATACAAAACCATTCTAAATTATTTAGAATCAATCGCAGAGCTGGAAGAATCCAATATACAAATATTCGTCTACATTTATTTAAACTAGCGTTCATAATTGTGCTAATATTCACAGTAATATGTATTCTCCTAAACCACAATTCAGACAAAGGATCAAAGTATTTAACTGCGTATTTAAGTAAATAATGGAGTGTAGTATATGAATAATTGCCACGACTACAAAAGAAACCATTAAATACCGGTAGATGAGAATAATTTATGTAAAATAGTATGTCGAATTTGTCAACTGTTCGACAATATTAGAATCATCTGTTCTCATCTATCACTTTTGTGTATTCTCTTCTCGATGCTTTGATATTTCTCCTCTCATTACGTCATATATACTTTTCACTCTGTTATACTATCATGGGTATTGTCTCTTTTCTGTTTCTTTCCTTTCTATGGAATGGCAGGTTTTTTCCGCGCTTTATTCTCTACGAAGTATTTTTCTTTGATTTACTTAGATATTACCATACCCAACGAATTGTTTAGAAGCCTTGTTATAGGTATGTTGTTTGCATGCCTTCACATTAGTGGCGTAACCACCGGGAGTACAATGGCCCCTCTGTAAATAGTTTTGCCCCCGTTGTAAATTTTTCATTGAAACAGGACGAACTTTTCTATTTATCCATCGTGAGACAGTATGTTTGTGACGTTAGAAAACCTCTAATTTTACGCGCACAGCAGATAAAAACTTTTTAAAACAATTGTCATGAGTGTAGCCGCCTTTGGCGGTAAAACATTGGAAATATACGGAGGGCTCAAAAGTAATCCGACATAAAGGATATCCTATAATAACAGATGATAAATTGTCCATGATATTTTTCATATTTTTTGTTTGTGTAGAGAGCTAGAATTTTTATCATATACATATCTATTCAAGATCTTTATTCACCTAAAGTTTCAGGTCTCTACACAAGTAAAAAGTATGAAAAGTATCATGAACAATTTATTACCTGTTATCACAGGATATCATTTATGTCGGGTTACCTTTGAGCCACGCTGTAGATGTGTAGAATCGACTTCTGAGAGTTTGTCCGACTAAAACTGGAATCTGCTTAAAATCTTTTGATCCTGTCAAAATGGTGACGTTTCAAGAAAGATTGAATTTGAGACTTTCGAAACTTTGATATTTTTAATGAATATTGGGACAGTAATTTCATCAACTTTGCAAAACTGATATCTTAGGTGTTTTCAAAATTTCCAAGATTTTTAGATTCAAAAAACCTATCTCTCTGACAGTTCTAGACCGGCAATTAACCCATTGGAGGCGATTCGATTTTCTTAGAAAGTAATGTATGACACAGGGTAGATCGCTGCATTTCATATCTCATATTTTAATGTTTAAATACGTTTTACTAGAAAACAACGTATACTAAAAGATGTAGCGGGATAAGCTTTACAATCTATATAATAAAGCTTTTTTCAATAGTGTACTTTTTGTTTTCAAAAAAAGTAAAACTTTGTGCAACCAATTTTTGAGATTGCGAATATTGATCGCACAAAATTATGCTTTTTCTTGAAAATAAAAATTACACAATTCAAACCAGCTTTACTATGGGGATTGTAGAGCTCTTCACACTGCATCTTATGGTATGTAGTGTTTTTTTTTCTAATAAAACATTTTAGACATTAAAGTATGAAATATCACGTGCGACCATTTATTCCGGGTCACCTGTCAGCTTTAAAATATAGTGAGCCAACGATGGGTCTTATCGCCGCGAACGGGTTAATGAGTTTACACATCTCCAACTGTGATATTTTTTGTAAAGTCCTTGCAAAGAGAATTTTCATATTTGAAACTTCAATTTTAATAATAGTCCCCAGCGTGGCCGATTTCGCTGGTAAAAGCTCTGAGGAACTCGTGAATTTCGTAGACAATACTCTTCTCTCCAAATAGATTGTAAGGGAATTTCGTAAGATTTTATAGATTTTGGTCAACTTTGAACACTCCCAATCCCATGAAAAAATTTTTCGTTCAGTATGTACAACGCTTGATGGGGCATTGCCCCCCCCCCCCCCCCCCCCCTGTAATTTTTTCCTGGTTACGCCACTAAGTGTATCTTCTCTAATTTTAGAGTTGATTTACAGTTTCATTGATAAAATCCAATAAAATTGTTTGTGTAAGATAATTATAAAAGCATTAGAAGAATACACGAAATGATTCTACTGAATAGAATGTCTTCACTTTTATATGAAAATCTTCTAAATCTCTGAATATGAACTTTATCTTAAAAGGTACTGAAATCAATATAATATAAGACTTTTCAACTGAGTTCGAACATAAATTGTTAATTTCATGTGAAAAGATAAAAATGAGTTTGTGAAAATTTTCGTCTATTCAAAGACTCGAATTATTTCATTGTGGACAAAATCAGAACAATTTAATTTAGCCAAGTTAAGCTGAAATTTTTAAGTGTCGGAGGCAGGGTTGGCCAGATAGAGCCGAACCCTACTGACAGATCTTTGGATCCTCTTTTATATTAAATTATTGTTATTATCTCAATGAGATAAAAAATTGAATATTTTTTTGTTTCTTCTAATTATTAACCTCGATTGTATCTTTAGAAAAGAATCAGGATCAAAATGAATTAACTATATATTACATCACTATTAATACAGTGGTTGTTAAAAGTGTTTCTCCAGTTTTTGGTTTTGAGTTGTATTTTAAAGTTACACAACATTAATTTAATTCCATTTTATGTCTGTATAGTAGAGGCCAAGTGCTATATATAGACACCCGTTTAATATGTAAAACTTTTGAATAGAAAACACAATAAAAGAAATCAAACTTCGATGCTTAGAAAAAAATGACATAAAAATTCGCAAAATGTTAATAGAAACTTTGGCAGACTATTTTGTTTCGCAATAAGCATTTGTTTACACAATTTTTACAGCTTGTATAGAACTTTCGACGGTGCTATCAATTTCTTTAGCTGAGATACATGCAAAACATAAAAGTTTTCTGAAAATTTTTATTATGTTAAATATGGTGGGAAGCAGCACTATCATGTATGGATTTTTCACTTCGAATACGGAAAAAACTATCCGAACAAGTCTATAGAGATTTATTCTTACAATTTTTGTAGAGCTCGTCATTGTGCATCTTTGGAAAATAAAATCAAGAAATTATCGTTTAACTGTGCAGAGATATTCGCAAATCAAACTATGTTATCAGCATTATGACTATAACACCGTCATTCCTCAATGAAACCCCATATATTTAATACCAAAATGATCAACGAAAAATTCTCTACAGAGTCTGTTAGAATGAAAAGTTGCCCGAACATTTTGCGTTTTTGTGCTTAACACTCAAAAACGTATCCTATAACAAAAAACTAATTTTGTGAATTTTTATGACATTTTTTTCTAAGCACCGAAGTTTTTTTTTTTATTGTGTTTTATATTCAAGGCTTTTTCATATCAAATAGGTGTCTATATAAAAAGTGAAGAAATACATTTGACGTCTACTGTATTGATGAATAAATTTCATATATGTGAAGCAGGTCGAAAATTCTTGAGGAACTGAGCCACATTTCGATCCCCAATTTTTGAAATTATCATTTTTTAAATCGGCTTGCTCTAAAATTCATCAAATTCTTTCCTCTATAACATATATTAAATTGAGCAAAGTCCGAGAACCTCGATTGAGCAGCTTATCTGTATTTTGGTCGTGACTTACATGCAATGACTCATATACTCAAGTGGAAAACTAAGATTTCATTGAAATTTTTTTATTTGGATTCTTTTGTTTTGAATAATCAAAATAATATAAATATTTACATGAGAAGCTATATTCATTAGTTCGATTTATGTCATTATCATTATATTTTACTATATCTCATTTTTTTGGTACCTCAAATGAAAATATTCAAATAACATTGAGATAATTTTGTGTAAAATCAAACAACGATAAAATAAGAGCCAATGCAACAAATAAAATCAAACTCAAGGACTGGAATATTCGGTAGTTTACTTATCTTGGAAAATATACATGCAGAAAAGAACATGTGTATATTTAGTAAACTTGTGATTGATGCAAAATAGTGACATCTGAGTAAGGTTCAAAATATAATTGGTTCATTAAAGGAAAAGGCACGAAACAAAGACGTAATGACAATTAAACCGATACAAGGAACGAAGTAATAGAAAACAATTTCCTTATTTAACTCGTTTTATTTCGAATAAAAAAATGTCTTTTGATAAATCAATTCAAACATTAACACTTGTTTGGAATGAGAAACGTTTTGTTCAATCAAAATCTGCACGTAATGCATCTCGTCGAAGTATTTTTCGAGCAGCAACTAGTAAGTGAAAAAAAGAAAGATACGAAATTCATAACTGCTCATTCATCTATCTACTAGTTCTATTTAATTCCGAATTAAAAATTCTTGCAAATCAAAATGATGAAATTTATCACGCAATTAATCGATGCAATTCTCATCTACAAAAATATGATGATAAATTACAAATACTCGATAATATGACTCAATTAGCTACTCAATCACTTGAAAAGTATTTTCAAGCAGTAAGAAAAATTCAGAGAAAAAAATCAAAAATCTTATATTCTTTTTGTTTAGCGCATGGAAAATCTACGTACATTTGTTACTGAACAATGTCGAATTATTTCCGATGGAATTCAAGAAGAAGTAGATCATTGGAAAGAAATACATGCTATGTTACAACAGTAAACTAATATCAAAGTATTTTTATATAATTTCATATTGTTGTTTTTTTTTAAATAGAAAATTAATTGTGCCAGGTGATTTACATTCGTATGGTGGTGGTAATGGATTACCTCGTGCTGTTAAACAAAGTCCAAATATTAGCCAAATTGTTGAAGAAGACGAAGAAAAGGAAAATGATGTATCTACTTTATTAGTAAGATTCTAATCTGTAGAAAATTTGATATAATAGAAAGTTCTTCTTTTTATAGCAATCACGAACATTAACACCATTAATTACTCAAACCCTGAAAAGTAAGTCAAACAAAAGAAAAAAAAATCTTCTAATCGACTACATCCTTTTTTCTAATAGAAGCTCGTTTACTTACATCAAAATTATCTCAAGATGCATCAATGATTATTCCATCACAATTGAATATATCAACAACTATTCATCAAGAAACATTACCTATTTCTATTGTACCTGAAAATTATGTTACATTAAGTAATGTTTCTGCTATTGAAATGGTTCATAATATACCTGATTCTGAATTATATGTTTCACTTTTACCATGCATTCCAACAATAAATTCGGAAAAAGAAAATAATAAGTCTATTACTTCAACTATTTCTGATAAAACATTTGTTAAAACTTCTCTTCATCCATTTTCATCTGAAGAAGAAAGTAATGATGATGATATGGAAGATGATGATACTGTCGTTGAAGAAAGTCTTATTACTGATAATATAGAAAATGTTCGTCCATTATTATTAACTGCTGATCGATCAATTCGTCGACCACCACCATTACTACAAGAAGAAAAACATTCTTTATCAAATCAACCGAATATTGAAAAATCAAAAATTAAGCAAGAAAAAGTTAGTTTTCGAGAACCATTATACGCTGTACACGATAGTTCAAATAAAGATACCGAAAAATCAGATTATAATTCAAAATCATGCAAAAGTCCCATAGTAGAACAAATTAGTATAAAACGACGAACCACTCGACGAACTACTACTCGACTTCTTCGAGAAAATCAAAATGGTAAAAAATTCTAAAATAAAATAAACATATCAATTAAGATTATTTTCATTTCAGATAGTTTACCATTACAATTACCTGTTGAACTTCCAGCAAAAACTCGTTATGCAACTCGATATTCCACTCGATTAGCAACTGCAATTGTTAGTGAAGAATTTACAATACCAAGAACATCAACAAGTCGTCGACGAACAATACGTTTTACTTCTGAATAAAAGAAGTATAAATTTGTATTGTATATATATAGCTTGTGTTTATTTAATTAATAATAAATAAAATAAAAAATTGTACATTTTTGACAATCTTCATAATAAAAAATTTCATTTAAAATATCGAAAAAAAAATTGGCGCCTCTGTAAAATTATATAAACATGCAATATGAAAATTTTAGTCGTCATCTTCGAGAGAAATATTCTACACGTTTACATGTTACTGATAAACTTGTTGATCAACTCAAACATAACAATCAATCACGAATATTATCCACATCTGTACATGATTTAAATAATAAAAATATAATTAGAGCTCAACAAGAAATATCTCTTCCATTAATATCTTATTTAAATAAATTCGAATATGATAAACAAAAATTGATTGAGAATAAAAAAGAATTTGAACCTTATTTAAATGAATGTCTATTAGCTGCAGAACGTATTAAAAATAATAGACGTTCTGATCGAGATCGACGAATATGTTATGAAAATTTTATTTTAGCACAAAAATTAGAACATATTAAAAAACAATCTGGACAAAATTCACGGATAAATTTAGAAAAAGATTATCAAAATCATTGTCGATTATTAACAACAAAATCTAATTATGAATATAATGCTATTAAATCAATCAATAAAAAATTTATTAGAAAACAATCTTTATTATCAAATGAAAAAGGTAAATAGATATTTTAGATCTGCACTTAAGTTCATTATCTTACGATTTATATATATATTTGTAATATTAGATTATAACGATGAAAGATCCACAGAAACAATAATAACTTCTTCTCATTCATTATCATCCATCAACAGTAAAAGTAAAACAATATTATCTGAAAACGAAGATGATCAAGCGACAGCAGCTGATGTTGATATTAGTATAGAATATTGTGATTCAAGATCTTCTCCATCGCACAAACAATGTAATACATTTCGAAATAATCATAAATTCAATTGTCGACAATCGAAATCAACAAAATACAAAGATATTTATTCTTCAAAAAATAAAACTGAAAGATTTTTTCAAACAGATAATACTTGTATTTATCAACATTTGAACAATATTGATATGATGATGGTTAGAGATACTATACCTTTGTCAACATCTCAAACTTCAAAACATTTTTCTATCGCTATTCTTCCTCATTTTAATTCTGATACGATAAAATCAATGAACAAACATTCAAAAGTCTTATCACATGATCGACCATATGCATTTAAAAAAGAAATTTTGTATCATTAGATTTCTAATAAAGAAAATAATAATGAAACACTATTTACATTTAGCAAAACAAGGCAAGATAACGTTAGCTGATATTGTCATAGATAACCTACTAAAAATGACGTCAGAATATATTTATTCTTCATTTCATCAGCCATTACTTGTTCATAGTGAGTATAAAAGTATTTACATCAATAGAATATTAAAAATAAAATTAATAAATAATGACTTCAAATTCTGACGAAACGAAAACTATTCTAATTATTGGAGCTGGTTTAGGTGGTTTAGTTCTTGCTCAATTATTGCAACAAGAATTATCTTCTTCTATTAAAGTAATTGTATTTGAACGTGATGCTGGTGAAGATTTTCGTGATCAAGGTTATTTTATCACAATTAATCAGATGGGTATTGATGTACTTAGACGTATTTCAGCAGTTGATGATGTTCTTTCTAATCCATCTACTTTGTCTTACAATAAATATCAATTGAAATTGGTAGATAAATCTATGAATACAATGTTAGAATTGACTTCAGGAGAAATAAAAATTATTGAACGAGCAGCTTTACGACGAAGTCTTCTAAAAAATATTGATGTTCAATGGAATAAACGGTTTGTTTCATATAAAATTCTTGATGATGTTATTGAAGCTCATTTTGAAGATGGTTCAATTGTACAAGGTACATTACTTATTGGTTGTGATGGAGCAAAATCACTTGTACGAACTCAACTTATACCAGATTTACAACGAGATGATACAGGAGTTGTTCGTGTATCCGGTACTTCTGAACAAAATGAACAATTGATACAAATTCAACAATTAGTATCAAATAGTCTTGTGCAAGTACTTGGTGATCATGGTCATTCATTGTTTTTAATTTCTACTGGAAAGTTATGGCTCTGGTCTCTCTCATGGCCCAGTATGGACAAAATGGAAACAGAAATTTCGATGGACCAATTATTCGATAGAATTCGTACTAATTTCAATAATAATGAATTTGTTCGCTTAGTAGAATTATCTTCATCAATACGTCTCAATACATTACGTATCTATTCTTCATCACCTTTAAAAGTCAATCCATTTCCAAATAATCCTCGAGTAACATTACTTGGAGATGCCGCTCATCTAATGACTCCTCAACGTGGAATGGGTGCAAATACAGCTTTTGCTGATGCATTGGATCTTGTTAATGTGATACGTCTTGGCCATACTACATCATCACTTGCTGATTATGAGGAAAAAATGTTTAAACGTGGCTTTCAAGCTGTTCAAGATTCTCTTGAGAGTACTCGCATGGCTCATATGTTAGGTATTCAAGCTCGAATACGTGACTATATTTTCTGGGTTTTACATTATTCGATAATGTTGAAAAATTTTATTTCAATACCATTTAATTGGTATTGGAATCGAACAAACTGATACTTTGTGTTTCTATCATATAATAACAAAGAGGATGATATATTATTGTGTTGATGCACTATATGTCATGTTCTTTTTGCATCCAGAGTGTATAAAATATCTTTGTATATTTCTAAATGTAAAGTAATTGATGAGACATTTTATAGCGTACATTTTTTTAAAAACTATCATGTGACAACATGTTTATTAACTTCTCTTACAGATTCAAGGTTTTCTTTTCATTGATCATGACAAGAATGACCTGCAGATAGTGTACGTTGTGCGATTTCAATAACGCGTTTGTTATACATCAGTGCTTTATAACAATCTGCCAATATTGTTATTATGGCTAGAAGCTAAATTTGGGTAATTTGATGGAAATTTTCTTTGATAGATTTCAAGTATACTATCATGATATGAAAGTGCTTGAGTAAATTCATCCATATTGTCGTATGTCAAAACGAGATTATTGTAGGAGACAGCTAAATCAAAATGATTTCAAAGAAGAATTTTTTTTATCTGTTACAAGTATTTTCTCACAAAATCAACGTGCTTTTCATGTTATTGTATACAGTAGACAACTTAGGATGATATTAATATATACCATCAATATTCTTGTATGATTGAATTAAGTCACTACAATTCAGCACAAGCATTTGTTGATTGATTTCAAGTGCTTGGTCGTCATCACCAGTAAACGACAGCTCTATCTTCCACAGATGCTTATTTTCACCTATTAATTCGATATTCTGGATGTAAAAAAACGTCTACATTGGATAAAAGAGAACTTTTTCACTCTGAGATTAACTGAAATGACTGATAAAAGCGAAAAGAATTGCTAATATCGATAAATCGATAATAATAATGGAAACAATTTTCGAAAAAATCAGAAATAGAAAAATACCATCAATTCATTTTTTGTTTTAATTAATTGATCAAAATATGTCATGAATAAACCTTGACCTTAATAGAATGTGAATATTTGAGACAGATGCTGATTAATGGTGAAGAATCATAAATAAAAAAAAAAGATCCATTCTAATGATAATGTCAATGTCTATTAATTGTCAAGCTCAATTAATCATTGAATATAAGAAAAATTCATATTAGTCAGTTTATCGGCATTTTTTTTGTCGAACATCTCTTGAAGTACTTTTATGTATTGATATGCAATATGACGAGAAACGAGTACAATCTACTATGACTCAACGGTTTACTAGTGTATCGAAGAAGAAAAACCATCAGACAACATGTGTACAAAACCGTATCAATAATCTGTACTTGTCCGTTGTCATGGCAAAAATAAAAAAAGAGAATGTTGTGGTATAATTCAAGGTGATGACTTGACTCGTCCGTGTTTTTTTTTAAAATTATTTTCAATTTATTTCTAGTTCAAAGAACAAGTATGGTTCCCATTAATATATAAATTTTAAATTTCATGAAAATATAAGTATAATCTATATGAGTCAGATATTATCTTTTATTTCGTTCTTTTTACTTTTGCCATATTTATCTTGTGACATGTTAACTTTACAACCAAAGTTTTAGATAATTATTCTTATCATTTGAAAAAGAACCTTGTCCTGCTTTTTGTAAAATACTCATTGTAAAAACATTATGATACCCACCCTCACCCATCCCTCGATTCTGTATATAATCATCAATTAGAGTGCAAAGCAAAGTTTTTTTTTTTCTTTTGAATATGATAAATGATAAGTAAAAAAAAATGTTCTTGACATCATTTCAAACGTTCCTTATCATTTATTTTATAAAATACAGGTCATCTTGATGTAACTATAAATGTATGTGTAACACACGTGAACAGAAAAATAGCTGATAAAAACGATCTCTCGTTCTGTGTTCAATTTATATATTTGTTGTGATTTATCGTAGAAGTGACAGGATGCATACGCTGAGGGTGAGAGTGAGGAAGAGTGGTACCCTCGAGAAATAGTAATAAAAAAGCCCTAATAAATTCTAGAAAGACAATCTTGAAGTTTATATATATTATTCAAAACAAATAATCGTGAATAAGATTTATTTTTTTTAATATAATAAAACAAAAAATTTCCAAGCCGTCCCCGTAAGGTTATATTGCAGTAAGTCTTTCAGATTAATATGAAGGCGAAACTAATAATATCAGTCATCTTTTCCACTACACCATCATAACATAACATTTGTTTCTATTTGATGATCATCTATTGTACTATTCATAATTGATTGGTTTTTATTATCCTGAGGAAAATTCTATGGTTTTTTTTTTTTATCAGTAACAATATTAATGATAAAGTACAACTTCAT
>JAJEKB010001230.1:128779-153749 GCA_022393335.1 Macrotrachela quadricornifera | reverse complement strand
TTTATATATGGCTTGTTTAATTCTTCAAAAACAAATTGAACATATTGATGGTAAAAAGGAGAACATCGTTATACCAAATATAAAAATGAAGCAAATTAGAGAACGTAAGTTTTTTAGATGATCCTCCTGAAGGTGCAACATGTAGGTACACTGTACATGCTAAAAAATTTTCTTTTTCAGAAAATTCTGTTCGTTTTAAAGAGGAAAGGGAAATCACAATCAAACGTGAGAAATCATTTATTTCTTGGTCTCATCCTTTACTATCTCGAATCGATATGCTTTGTAATGGATGGCAGTTAGAATTGACGAAAAAAAGAAACTGTACAATATGCCCACATTGTCATGTCAAATATCAAGATTGGCGATCTGGAGATAATCCATCGACTATTCATCATCTATTGACATCGTTTTGTCCTTTTCTTGCTGCACCACAACCAATGCATCCAGGTTCAGTACCTATAGAACAGCTGAGTGATGTTTTCACACCAGAAAAAATGGCTGACAGTATAACTCAACCCATTTTACTTTTGATCTTACCATCAAGATCCGGTTATGCAATACCGCAAAGCCGAAGCGAAACATTCTCTAAGTTTCCTGGTGGACCACCAAACAATACTGATGCATTAGTAGCATCTGGATTTTATTATGAGGGTATAAGTACTTTACTTACATGTTATAATTGTGGAGGAAATGTCAATGATTTTCATCAGTATCCATCGAATGAAATCGACACTAAACATTATGAACGATTTCCACACTGTCGTTTTGCTCAATTATTACTTGAGCGAGATGTAAAAACCTTTGCAAGTAAGTTTTATTAGTATAATATTGAGAGATAATCATCATAAGTTATTGTCATTTCGATCTATTTTGCAGATAATGATAGTTTATGTGGATGGTGTTCAATTAATCCAACAGAGTTAATCATCCATCCTTGTATGCACTTAGCTGTGTGTCATTCATGTACTTCATTGATAAATACATGTCCAAAATGTGGTATCGAGGCGGAATTTTTTTTCAAAATATATAAGTAAACAAAAGTATGTCTTAACTCATTTATTTTGTTTTGCTTGATTTGTATGTAATGATATAGCTTTTTCTGTAGTATTTAAAATAAATTCTTGAAAAGAATATTATATATATTGACACATCTAGATCAAGCCTAATCTGCATGACATTGAAAAAACAAGCACAAAGCTTTTCTCATTTTTTCTTAAATAGAATATAACAATAATTTTAAAAAGTGATTCTAGAATCACAATATTAACGAACATAATAAGAATGTGTTTCAAATGGTTAAATAATAATTAAATAGACTCCTTGAAGCAAAAATTAGATAATTATCTATTTATATATTGACAGGCTGGTTGCAATCGTATTATTTAATACGTCGTATTTTTATGTTTAAAAAAAGCCAGAATAGTGTAGACTTATTTCTGTCTTATAGATAACCTTACACAATATGCTTACATATTGTTTTCAAGTGTTTACAATTTCGTCTAAATTATTATAATACATAATCAATTTTTTGATACTTAAAATTGTTCTAAATATCAACCATGTAAAAATAAAGCTTGAAGATATTGATATCTTTCTGTGTTATAATCTAACATAATAAACAAATCAATTATAGAGTTTTTATATTTATAAACGGTTCTAGTTCATTAATAGAAAAAAAATGATACAGAAAATTTAGATTGGGAGGCTTGAATATCGAAGACTCTTTTCTACTATACTTTCATATCCATAAACTAAACAAAGCGTAATTGGAATAATGAATTAATCAAAAATAAATTAAGATAAAATCTGCAGAATTACAATATATTTAAGAGATATCTCATTCATAGAATGCAGTCAAACACTACATCGTACAAAAATCAAGTATAGTTCTAATTTTTATAATGTCAAACAAGTTTTCTTTTATATATCGATTAGAGATAATTGTTTCATCTTTAGAATTTAAGGTAAGAGTAGACAAATGCGTATTGAGACTAATGCAATTTAAAGTAAAGAGATAGTAATGTAAAAATCTATTAAATGCAATATAAATTTAGATTTTATGAAGAGAATGGGATGTTTCGATCTTTCTTTATCAGTATGATCATTGTCTAATTCTGCTAAAGATGACCATACCAATGAAGAAAGATCGAAATATTTAGTTATAGTAGAAAAAGTTAAATTTGTACTGCATTTTATTTAGTTCTACTTCATTATTAAATGACTATTTGTCAAATCATTACTTTCATATTTTCAGTCAAGAAAAATAAATAATAAATTATTCAATGAAACTGAGAAATCCAATAATAAATAAACATGTAGTAATGATTATTTTTTTATTGTAATAATTAATAAACTTTTAAATTAACTATCTAGAGTATTTTATAGATGTCTTCGTGTTTTGAAAACAAAGATAATTTGAAAAAATATGATATTAGTTGTCTATTATTTTATTAATTTCTAAAAACAATATAAAAAGTTGTATTTTACTTTAGAAAATAAAATTGAATGAGTTATTAATTATAAGTCTACATTAATATTCTATGACATTCTAAAAATAAATAGTTGAATATGACACATCGTTTTTTTCTTTTCGTAATGTCATCATTTACTAACGTCGTATAAATGGTCATATGAAAATAATAAAAAAATTACTTAAGTCGTTAAATATTTCTTTAATTATCTTTTTAATTACATCATTTATGTCGACTTTTCATTTTACTACATCATTCCCCTTTATTACGCTACTTTATTAGTCTATTTATACACATGATAATGCATTAGTGTCTTAAGAAATATACTTAAAGTTAAAATGAGAACAAATATGATGTTATATATTGCTACTTTCATTTATTAGGTAAGTTTGTAAAAAAAGCCATGCGAGGGTATTTGTTAGAGTACGCAAAAAGTATACATTCATATGAGATTGGCTGCGTGTTCGTATGAGTAATTTGACATTCTTATGGTGGCGAGTTATACTTGCTGAATCAGTAAAAACCAACGGAGTAGTTTTGTTTTTCTTGTTCTGCCTTTATTCGTCGATGATATGAATTGATGATGACGTTTTTTTCTTCTAATTTTTTGCCTCTTCTAGGAGAAAAACAACCGACACATGTTGTTATTTTAAACGATCGTTTTTCTTGTATCCCAATCATTTTCTTTTACTGCTTAAGTATATGTTCTATCGGGAGAGAAGAATCAATTTTCGATGAAGATTACCCAAATTTCTGTACTGGTTAAATCGCAGTTTTCACAAGCTTTTCAAATAGAAGACAATTTGAACGTTTCCTATAAATATGAAAAAATTCCTCTGCAGGAAAGAGTTAAAATTTTGAGAATTAAATAAATATAATTATGTTATATTTCGTTTAGATTATGTGAGATGGATGATGCAAAATGTTTCCTATAATGAAATCTACTAGAGATATATTAAATGATCAGTGGAAAAAATATACATGGATGAATACTTCACCGAGCACACCTAGTAAGAGAGAAAATAGTTTGTTTACTATGATTGTTACACGTAAACGACTTGAAGCAATACGTAAATTAATAACAAAACCAGGTGTTCATTCAGTGATCTATATGGCTGCTGCCGGATTTCAATATACAGATGATGGAGATACAGTTCGATGTAAACATTGTGGACTTGAAGTATCCAATTGGACAGTAGATATGAATCCATTTACTATTCATATGGAACAAAATCCTGATTGTTCATTCGTTCGTTCTGTAAGAACACCTTCATTATCATATATACCTGCTTCTTCATCAACAATTACTGTTCCAAATAAAATGATATTAAATTCAGAAGAAAATCCTTCTAAACGTCGAAAACTTGAATCAATGGGATTAGAATCTCTATCAAATACTTTCATTGAAACTGATTTACTTCAACAAATACGAAGACGTACATTTTATCATTGGTCACATTGTACAATTCCATCAAGTTTACAAATGATTAACGCTGGATTTTTCAATTGTAATGTTGGTGATCGAGTTATATGTCTTTATTGTGATCTTATTTGTGAACAATGGATACCATATGTAGATGAACCATGTGAAATACACAAGACACTTTCACCTGAATGTAAATATGTCATATCAAAATTAATACGCTCTGAAACACCACCAATACTAAATATCAATGAAAATTCAATGAAAGCTATTAATGGCAGAACTTCATTTATGTCAAATAATACTAATTCACTTCGATTCAGTGAATATGTACATTCAACTATACAATATAATAACCATCGAGAAGTACCAATACCTTCGATTTCTTTTCCCACAGGGCTCAATGACAGAATCCTGTCTATCAATGATATAATTCAAGCAGATTTCTGTTACACAGTCAGTAAACCTGACGAGATATGTTATCATTGCAATGGATCATTAAAAAATCAGGAATTGCAACAGAAAATTCAAGAATCTAAAGGAGCACAAGAAGGTATATTTGAATACTATCAATTTTAAGAAAAAATCTGTTCCATTTTTTTTCTTTTCTAGAACGTTCTGAAACTAATGAATTAAAAAAGACACCAGGTGTAGATAATATGTTCTATATTAATTTAACTACAAGTGTTGAACAACCATGGATATTTGATAAAAGTACTTTATCTCAATTTCTTGTAGCTCGATTAGAAAAATCAAGTTTACAAAATTTATTAAATGAACATTCTAAATTATCATTTAATAAATTGTGTCGAACGTGTCAATTACTATTAAAACGTAAGTTGAACGATTAAATACCTTTTACCTTCAATAATCTTTTATTTATATAGATGAAAACCTTTCTTTTGGTCTTGATCTATTAATTGATTATACTATTCAACAAAAACAAATTGATTTTATTGATGGTAAAAATGAAAACATTATTAAACCAAATGTAAAAATGAAAGAAATTAGAAAACAAA
Source organism: Macrotrachela quadricornifera (assembly GCA_022393335.1). NCBI lineage: Eukaryota > Metazoa > Rotifera > Eurotatoria > Philodinida > Philodinidae > Macrotrachela > Macrotrachela quadricornifera. The sequence continues at coordinate 148,836 of JAJEKB010001230.1, read as the reverse complement.
TAGAAAGAGAACAAAAAGGTATATTTCCAGTTATATATTATTAATAATTTTCTTTGATAATTTGTTTTCTGTATTGTAGAAATACTTGCACAAATACAAGCTGCCGCAAAATCGACTTTACGTAAAAATACATCAAATAACATCGATGTTGGAATAACAATATTAAAATCAACGATTACGGAAAATCAAGATGAAATCAAACAAGAAACTTGTGCTACCATTGACGAATATCATCAAAACATTTCAACATCAGCTAATCTATGTGTTATTTGTCTGATGGTAGAAAAACAAATAGCTTTTCTACCTTGTGGTCATTTCATAACATGTGTTCCATGTGGTTATTCCGTACAATTGTGTCCAATATGTCGTCAAAAAATCCAAAGTTCTGTTTCAATTTACATCTGAACATAGATTGATACAACTTCTATTAGACTTGTAAATTTTTTTAAAGACTAGATTATTTTAATGATGGAAAATTTTTTTCTTCATCAATATTTTTTAAAATTTGCATTAAAAAATAAACATGCGGTCACACTTGTCAGATATTTAATATAGCCGTTGTTTTTGATAATAAATTTTAAAAATATTATGATTGGTTTTTAGATTTTACTTCTTATAACTTAATCTCGAAAAACTGAAGAAGATTTTTCATATAGCGAGACAAAACTGACCATAAAATAAGGATGTTAAATGTTCATATTATAGTTTAAAAAGTTTACTCGTGTTTCTTTTTTATAGAGATAAAGAATGTCCTGTGGATGGGACATTTAACCGATATATCACACAAAGGAACAACTGAAGTGACATATGTATATATATGCTTTGTGACTTACTTTTTTTTGTTTATGTCATAATTGAATTTCATTAGAGTGAGACTAAGGACACAAGAGAATATAGTATAAGAAATCATTATTATTAGAGGAATTGCTTAACTTTAGCTAAAAAGTTTGATTCTCATAAGAGTATTGAAAGGAAAAGGAAAAGAAAAGTAGGACCAATGCATGTATATGTGAAGAAACGATTGATGCTAAAACACCGCAAAATCTGGAATTATCTCATGGTGAAATGTTAGTTCTTTCAAAAATTATTCATTTGAACCAATTTTATCCGATAAGAACCACGAAAATAATTAATCTTAAATTAATTCTAGAACATGTAGACAATATATTTGCTTATGGTTTCGGAAAAATATTTTGCTCGTTTATAAAACAATTCAACAAATAAATGTGAATTAATAACTATATAATTCACATATTACTTTTCTAGTTTTCGATCATAGATATTCAGGTAGCGTTTAAATATGATAACTAAATTTTATTTTAGTAATAACACCGACGATACTATAAGTCATTTAGAAAATTATCAAAATCGATTTAAATTATAAGAAGATATTTTGTTACGAAAACGATAATTTTTTCCTTTTTTTTCATTCAACATAGAATTTATTCAAGCCTCCCTCTTCAGAAACGAACTCTATTATTTTTCATTCAATTTCAAACAAAATTTCAGAGAATGTTAGTCTTGGTTAGGGAAGACTTTGGTTAAAATATCTCCCCAAATCTCTGAGAAACCAATGAGTTACAGTTAATTTATTGGTCAAAAGTACACTCCACGCGGGCAAGATTTTCTCTATAAGGGTATTGGCTAAGCATGTTGGCGTCGCATTTAACTTGTAGAGTGCCATTAAAGCCAGATCTTCACGATCTCCAATTTTTAAATTTCTCTTTCTTTGATTTTGAAAAATACTTTTTCGAAAAAAGTTCAAATTCAAAGCGCCAATAAAAATGAAATATCTAAGTATTTTATTTAAACAAAAGAGAAATTTAAAAATCGGAGATCGTCAGGATCTGGTCCTAAGAGCACTCTACAAGTTAAATGCGACGCCGACATGCTTAGCCAATATCCTTATAGAGAAAACCTTGCCCGCGTAAACGATATGGTCGAAAAAATTGATTTTGAGAAAAATGAAAAACACAATTTTTTGATGTATTTCAATTATGATCGATGCATTGTACGGTTAGCTATAGCTACAGAGCTGAAACTTTTAGAACTAAAAGATCTTGATTAGTTCTATATATCATAGAAATTTCAGTTCTATCGGTCAAACAAAAGTAGGAAAAGTATTATTAACACTGTATTCTTAGTCCTCAGTAGCACATCCTTAGAAAAAAAGACCAATAGACACATTTTGGCAAAACAAATCATGCCAGGTTGTAGTTCAACACAAGGGCTATCGGAATATGTATAAATCTCAAAATCGATTTTTTTTCTCAAAAAATTGACTTTTTTGAAGGGAGTCCCTAAATAAAATGATGCTGAGTGTAGATAAAGGCAAGACCGTAGCTCATAAGTATTATATTGAAAATTCCCTGAAGCCTTTTGTTAATGAAATATGGAAACAAACAGATATATCAGGCTCAAAATGCACAGAATTATTTGGCGGTCATTGTCGACTTTTTACTTATTCAATGATATTAATTCTATGATAGAAGAAGGCACTAATATAATATCATATCCACCATATTGACCAAGCTGATACTATGTAATTTTTGGGTAACGAACTCTATCGAACGTAGTTTAAGTGATTAAATAAATGAAGTATGATTTTCTCATACGAGCACCAAGGTACCTAAAAAATTCTTCGAAAAAACATCTTGAAAAATTTTTATAAATCGATCGAAAGGATCGAACTTGATATAAATAATAATAACTGTCCTCAATATTTAATAAAATTAAATTAAAACTATTTCCTTCTTTTTATATTTTTATTTAACGTTTTCAGAACTTTTGGTCAGCCCTAAGTAGTTAATGAGAAAATTATAGACATAAGAACTTTTTAATACGAATATATGCACCAAATGCCAGGATTCTATATTTAGAGAAATTACAATAGAAAGCTATCAAGATCTGAGTGCGTTATTTTCTAACAAACCGTATTATATGAAAATTACTTGACAAACGGTGATTTAGTCTATGATGTAGCATCAACTCAGTTTACAAGCAACATTCATCGGACAACTTGCTCTGCTCTTTCTCGTTAAAATCGTATTTTTAAACTATCACAAAGCTCTTCATTTATATAATTAAAAAAACCTAACATCATATCCGTGTTTCTCGACCACGATTATCCTTTGGTCAAATTTTATATAGTAGAGTCTCTTATTTTTATCTTATTTTTGGGCCTATCAGTGTAGTGTGGACACACAAGCAAATTAGCAAGAGAATAACCTGTGTTTTTTAAACTTTTCTCTATGAGAAAGAGAATATAGGCGTCAGAAATTAGTCAGTTCCTTAGCATTTATGCGGCACCTGCTATCTGTTTTTAGTATCCAGGTGTTCGCGCTTTTTCCTTGCCTTATCCATCCATCTCCTTTATGTTATCACAGGTCTCATCACTATTCATGCGAGATGGTTTCAGAAATAGTTCTATTGTTCGATATCGAAATTGAATCGCCATGATCGGTTGATAGATTATAAAGATCGAATGAGAAGGTGAATTGAACGTTGATAAATAAAACAATGATAGGAATCTTAGTAACAAAAAACAGAACATTAGAAAAAGAATACATGCAAATGAACGTCCAAAAGGAGTACAGTTGATCAGAATAGAAATTTCACAATATAAGTTGAAGGACAAAAACTATAACCAAATATTGTAAATGATCAGTGCATTCACATACAAAATATATGAGAGTATAAAAACTCATGGACAAAGAAAAAAAGATTTTGTTTTGCAAAAACTAGAAACAAGAAAAGTAATTGCATGGAGATATCCACAATCATTTCATATATCTCTTTGAACAAAGTAGTTTGAATTTCTACTGCACATCTCTATCCAGGAGGTCTTCTATAGGACTGGTGTAGTATTGTCAACCGAAGTACGGTGACACACTCTCGCTTGAGTACAAGGTAATATATATTATATATTTCTGAAATTCTGAGACGTACCATCAAAATCTATAGTGATCACACATATGATTTTTTCTGTAAACAAAGAAATTCTCTCAATATTTAACTGTCTATTCAACATTAAATGGAATTCATAATTCTCAAATCACGATAAATAAATGTACCTTACACAACTGGAAAGAGAAAAAACAGTCGCGTTGCGATCGTTGTATATTTAAACACAAAGAATATCTAGTGAATAAATGAAAGAAACAAGAAATATTATAAAGTATTAAAGATACAATTTAACTTTAATATGAGTAGCGCAGGAAGATAACAGCCAAAGTTCAAATATCTACTTTCCCGATATCTATCGATAATTAATAAATTACTAATTGATATCGGTGTGAACGATTGGACTACCCATTTAGTTACAATAACAGATTTCTATAGTGTTTAATTTATCCTTTTGATTGGATTCAAGCCTTCCCGAATTTCTCCGTACATCTCCCCAACTTCTTTCTCAAATGCTTCTTGTAGTTTAACAATCAAGTCTTGGTTACTTATTGGTATACAGGCAACTTCTTCTCTATCATAAACCCACAATATGTTTCCAATAGCAGTAGCTGCCACACCATTCAAAACGAAGGAACACACGACAGCTGGTATCCATATTGAATCTGCCGTATTCATATAAGCTTCCAGAAACTTCTCCGCTGACGCCGATCGTAGCTTAGTATTCATTTCAAATAAGTGCCGACCAGTAGACATTTCGTGCTTTTTCGTCGTATCCATTGCTAAAATAGAGACTATAGACAATATATTTCGCGCACGAAACTCTCTTTCACGTTCGTAACTGGTCCATATACGTTGAAGTGTGTTCACAAGTTCCTTGATAACTATATTCGTTTCTGTCTTCTCACCCATCGTAATGAAAGCATTACATGTACTAATTCTAACATAAGACTCCTCGGAGCCAAATGTGTCCACACGTTGATTGATCACCACGCTTGTTGCTGCCTTATCGTACATCATACTCAGAGCCATTCGTGCACCATTTCTGACACCAGAATCTGTGTCACCAAGCGCCCCCATAAGTCCATTCATCACTTCACTTGTTGCTACTATCTCACCCATCGCATTAAGAGCGTTATATGCACTTCTTCTGACATAAAAATTCTTGTCACTAAGTGCACTCACCAGTTCCTTGATCACCTCATCTGTTACTGCCTTATCCCCTATCTTACCCAGGGCTATACACGCACTACTTCTGACATTAGAATCCTCGTCGCCAAGTGCACTCACAAGTCCCTTGATCACCTCACTTGTTGCTGCCTTATCGCCTATTTTACCCAGAGCCATACATGCACTACTTCTGACATCAAAATCCTTCTCGCCAAGTGCATTCACAAGTCCATTTATCACCTCATTTGTTGCTTCTTTCTCACCTATAGCACCCAGAGCCTCACATGCAGCTCTTCTGACATGACAATCACTGTCGCGAAGTACACTAACAAGTCCATTCATCACCTCATTTGTTGCTGCTTTCTCACCCATCACATTGAAAGCATCACATACAATAATTCTAACAACAGAATACTCGGCTCTAAGTGCACTTACAAGTTCCTTGATTACCCCACCTGTTGTTGTCTTATTGCCTATCTTAGCTAGAGCCATACATGCATCTCTTCTGACACCAGAGTCCCTGTCGAAAAGTGCACTTACAAGTACTTTGATCACCTCATTTGTTGCTGCTTTCTCACCAATAGCACTGAGAGCCGTACATACACTACTTCGGACAAGGGTATCACTGTCGCAAAGTGCACTTACAAATCCATTCATCACCTCATTTGTTATTACTTTCTCGCCCATACAACCGAGAGCGTCGCATGTGCCTCTTCTAACACCAGAGTCCCTGTCACCAAGTGCACTCACAAGTCGATTTATCACTTCACTTGTTGCCTTATCGGCCATCTTATTCAAAGCCATACATACACTACGTCTGACATCCGAATCACTATTGCCAAGTGCACACACAAGTCCATTCATCACCTCACTTGTTGCTGCTATCTCATCCATCGCATTGAGAGCATTACATGCTTTGATTTTGACGAAAAAATCCGCATTCATGGTCTGAAGTATGACTTCATTTACTAATGAAGGAATGGGATTAGTGAGTTGAATGGATGATATGAATGAAAGCAATCGAGGAATGTTGGTCGGAGGTTTATTTTTCAATAACTTGATTAGTGTCGCTTGAAGTATTGGATTGTTATTGATTGTCCCACATGATCGAACAGTTTGCTGTAAAAATTTGCATAAGTAGTCATGTGGCATAATGAGAGCATGTTCTACCCATTTTATAATTAAATCCATTAATGGTTCTCTGTAAATAAACGTGTCACTGCGCTCTATCTCATCAAAGCATGAGATTAGGAGATCCATGTGCCGTATACCAACGAGATCGAAGGTTCCACTTAATAAAGTATTCCAGAATTTATCGATAATTTGCTCTTCGTCACTCTCCATTAATAGACCCGTTGCAAAAATAAAAACCTGTCGAAATCTTTGATTGTATTTTTGTTTTTGAATGAAATCAATGGCTTTGTCACGTTTGCTGTCTCGAAAAGCGTTGACTAGGTAACGAGCAGCAAAATATTCTTGAAAACTCAGATGCACAAAGTAATGTTCTTTGTCTATTTCAATTCGAGTTCCAGTACCAGGTTGAGTGGATGATTTTAGTATTCCAATATTAAGTAGATGGGTGTGATCCATCGATAAGCACTTACTCTCTTTCTTAGCTTTTTTAAGTAAATCTGCACTTAGAAGAATACTATTAGTTTCCATTCCGTAAAACGCCAATGTTTCTAAGAATACCAATTCATTTTGGCATTTTTGATAAACATTTTCTGTGTCCAATAAATTTATTTCATCAGTTGGAATTTTTAATTGCTTCTCCAAATACCGACGACAAATCCATCCGGTCAGTCTGCTATATAACATCGTCAGTGTCATCGTTTTCGTTTTTGACCAATCAGTGTTACTCCAAACACTGCAAATGAGTTCTAGATTAATCGGAATGTGTGCGATACCCCAAATCCTTGGATTCAGTTTGAGAAAGCTTAGTAATTTCTTCGCTTCGTCTAAGGGGTTTTGTGACTCATTTGCCAATTGATCAAAGAAAAATTTAACATATTTTGAGATGTTTTCATCTGTAAAACCTGTAATCTCCATATATACAGGATATGATAAGTTAGTCAAGTAGGGACGGGACGTGACGATGTGATCTGGAGTCTTAAATAACTGCGCAACTAAGCGTTGCAGATGTGTTGACTTATTTTGCACTATTTCATCATAACCGTCAAGTAGCCAGAGTATACGACTTTTACGTATTTGTTCTTCTAAGTGCTTTTCATCTTTGTGTGTTAGGCGCAGATTGGAAAAATACTGCTTTTTCAAAATGTCGACGAGATAATAGTCGATACCAGCTTGATATTCTTGTTCAGTTAAAGATCGTAGAGGAATGAGAACAATCAATTCGTATTCCGGCCAAATCGCTCCAGTTGCCCATTGATAAGCAACATATTGACAGAATGTTGATTTCCCAACTCCTGCTCGACCAAATATCAGTACCCGTTTTAATTGACCCTTGCACGCTTTGAAAATATCCTTTACATCAATCGAAGTCTTGATGCTATAAATCTCTTCGAATGCACCCATAATTCCATCTATATTCTGTGTATCACCAAGCTTTTTTACTTTTTCTCGTTGACCTTTGGTTTCTACCATAGCCAAATTGATATAACTCTGATCAATCGGATAAGAGATAGATGGATTGATAAAACGTTCGATGCGACTATTGCATATATACTCGTACTTGATCAGTTCGAATAGAATATTGGGTCGTATCGAATTGTCTTCCGACACATACTGTAGATCTTGTAGTTTCCAGACTAAGGACTTCGCTTTTGACTGAATGTTCAAGTCTGAGTGATGGCGAAAATCAATGTATTCGACTCCCCGTATTATAGGTTCCAACCAGGCGACAGGTTCCCAATTTTTTTCAGCTCTGATTAGACACGGAATGATCCTTTTATGAAATTTATTAATGTACTGTAGTTCGCTTTGGCAGCGAGCCGATTTTTCGTATTCAGGACTAACAAAACAACAGACGATTGCTACATCTTCCATTCCAACTGCCAGACTGAAACAGAGGCATCCCGATGCTAGTAGTACGGTCACTCTCACAATAATAATTCAAACACAATTACCTGTCGTAAATATTATTACATTTTCCTGTGTTCTTATCGAACCAAACTGGAATGGAATCATTACGCAGGACTTCAAGTATCTGCGAGACGATGGTTTCATCACTAACATCATAGGAAAACATGACGTATTTGCCTTGGGGTATGCTCGTACTAGAAGATAGAAATGTCAACAATATATCTGTATGAATAATTGATGATTCTCTCTAAAACTGTTGTCTTTGATATGAATGAGAGAGATTCATAGCATTTAAAGTTACTTATGCGAAAGATTAATCATCAAATGAAAGCAACTCACTTACCATTCTTTGAAAGTAAGCGCGAGAGGTCCATTATTAAGTTGTAGTGGTTCACTCGTGAGACATACTCGTGTACCCGGCATAAGAATAACTTCTTGTTCGTTGGGAATAGCGGCATACTGTGAAACATCTTTGCCATTTATCGTTTCCATGGCGTACAAGGTACCCGTTTCGCCTAGAAAAATCCCGATAGTCTTCAAGTTTTTCGAAGTAGAAGTTATCGCCCACCAAGTTTGCACAGCATAATCGACATGAGTAAAATCGATTTTATTCGTTGCACCGCGCCACACAGTACCCTTAAATGAAGGTAACTTATTGAGAGCGATGATGAAGAGTTTCAGGTAAGCGAACCAAGGTTTTAGTTCCTGCCTATTCATAGCTCGAAGATGACGGTTCAGTGTCGAGAAAATTGGGCTACCCATTGTATAAAGATAAATGGCTGCAGATTCGTTTTCTGTCAATTCACCAGTTTTTTCGCAGTGTCGTTTTGCTTGTGTGACGTAATTAATGATGTTAGGAATCTTATCTGTAATGTTTTGAACAGTCTCTTCCAATGTCATGATTGGCTGGTCTTGGTAACCATAGATCGGACTTGAACTTTCATCCTGATGGCTAGCATCAGGTTCGTCCAAGAATTTGTTCTCTAACATTGATTCTCTCCGTATGACTAGTAGATCGTAGATAATCTAGAACGATAAATACAAGTGAAATGAAGTTGAAGATTAAGAATTAGTATCAAACATTTTCTTAGCTACATTATACATTCGGTAAACAAACTCTTACAGTAAGCCTAGTAAACAGCAATCAGTTTCAAGTTGATTGAGGCAAAGCAAAAAACAAATTGCCCAACCCTCATGCGAACAATACAGCCATTGACAGCTTCGTTTCCTCTTGCTGTAATCGGAAATCAATTGGAAGATAAGTTTTTCCTCTGTTGATAAATGCAAAATACAATGGACTGTGAATGATTCCAGTTTCTTGCATTATTTTAGAAGAAGAAAAGAAGACAGATTTATTTATGGAAGACCAAATCTAATAAGAACCACTCTATTAAAAAATTAATTTAATCGATAAACGAATCCTCTCTGTGATACAGATTATAATCAAGTCTGTTATGAAATTCGAATACGTCGATAGATCCAGTAGAATTTTTCTCACATGTAGCCATATGAGTTAACATCACGAGAAGTATTGAATGACATATCAATCTCATCTGACAGTGATATGTTTAGCACGTAATATTAATTTTTCAATACACTTACTTCGCTATCGTAAGATTATGATTCTTTATGCCGTACACGTCTGTCGCAAATTTTGTTTCACCTTTTTTATTACTGTCATTAGTTCGCGCATTTCAATTTCATCAGAATTCGCATGTCAACTGTAACAGATATTTATATACATGTTATATTCAAGGTGGTTAATAATATTTTTCTAACCATTTGGTTTTATTTTTTTTAATTTGTTCGAAATATTTCTATATTAAGAGAAAGAGAAAGAGAGATTTTTGTTGTAAGAAATTATTATTTTTTTTAATTTTAATTTCACGCATTCCAATCTCAGTTGAATTGCCATGTCAACTGTGACATCTGTCGCAAATGTTGTTTTACCTTTTTTTCCTGTAATTAGTTCGCGCATTTCAATTTCAAAAAAATTCGCATATCAACTGTAACAGATATTTATATACATGTTTTTTTCAAGGTGGTTAATAATATTTTTCTGGCCATTTGGTTTTATTTTTTTAATTTGTTCGATATATTTCTATATCAAGAGAAAGAGAAAGAGAAAGAGAAAGAGAGATTTTTGTTGTAAGGAATTATTATTTTTTTTTATTTTAATTTCGCGCATTTTAGTTTCAACTGAATTGCCATGTCAACTGTAACAAAAACAAATAATTGAGCATCCCAAAAAAGAAGAAAAGTTGATCGATCATAAGGAATATATGTTTATACATTTCATATATTGTTTATCTATGAAACAGTTACCAAAACAGTTTCGTATATTTTAGAAAAAATATTTCGCAGAATCACCTATCGACGATATTGTACCTGTTCTATGTGTAAGAAATGCGAAAAATCTTCAAGAAAGATTAATATATACAAGAAAATTATAATTATCCAATTAAATACCATTTTTCTTTTGTGTTCTTTCTATTGTTTATTTCATTTTGATCTAATTTAGACTTGAAAGATTTCATTCGAATATCAAGTCAAATACATGAATTTATGTTAAGTCAATTCTAGAAATCTCCAATGTTGAGGAGTTCTAGATAATGTTGTGTTCAAGATAGATTTATCAAATTCTTACGGGTTAATCTACTCTGAAAATTCCATCATCTTATTGATATTTCAACAAATTTCTATTTAAAAATCAATGGCATGCATTTAATTGATCAATAAAAAAAAACCGAATGACCAATAAAAATACTGAATGATCAATAAAATAATATGATCATTAAAGAAATGAAAAATGATAAATAAGTGAAACGTGAACTACCAATAATTTATTTAACTTAGCCAATAAAAAAAGCACTTTTTTCACAATAATTTATTATTTTCAACAAATATATAAACAAATCATGACAATTATATTATTAATTTTTGATAGATAATAAAGCACAAATAATCAGAATTATTTTGTTAAGAAAGCTTTATTTGCCTTTTTAGAACGACCACATTTTCTTTTTTTCACCTATTTTTACATCCTTACTTGTAGATGGAGGTCTACAGTACTTTAGTCGTATTGCAAGTCCTATCACATGTTTGCAAGCGAATTCTTTGAAAAATGATGGACAGTTACAAAATCCTTTTTTCAATAGAGATGGATTGTTGAGCAAGCTCACTTTCCAAATTGAAAAAGTCAAATCTTGAACTATTTATCAAGATTTGACTTTTTATTTGATATTTCTAGAAGAAGAATACGTGGGTATTTATAGAAGTGAGAGGGGAAAAGAAAGTGGTAAATTTCTACCTTTGTAGTACAATATAATAGGGAAAACAGATGATGTCATATCTTTCTTTTCACTTGGAAATAACACAGTTCAATACGTATAAGGAATAAACCAAAGAATAAGAAAGAACAGAAAAAAAAGGAAAAATATCATATGACACACATATGATGGACATATTGAGCCATTTCCCCCATTTGATTTTCATTTATTATAACAAATTATCATTTTATATTTATTATTTGTGATAATATTAAATCAATTTTCATTTAGTTAAGTTATTGATCATTAAGTATATATACTGATACTATAGTTAAATTATTGTTACTTAAGTTTTTCTATTGATCAAAAAATGCATTTATTTACTGGTACATTTTTATTGATCATTCAGTATATTTTATTGATCAATTAATTATAAGTCAAAATTAATCAAATAAAACTTGTTTATTTCGAATACATGAATTAATTGATGGGATTGCCGAGTGTAATAAATCTTAGGTTTTATAAATGCGATACAAAACCAACACTTAAATCATTAATTTTAATTCAAACATCTTGGTGTATAATTTTTCTTTATTTATACCTTTGATATTTTTGTGTACATGTTTTTTCCTTCCTCTCAGGGACGGCGCGAAGAGGTCAGAGCAGGGGGGGGGGATACCCCAAAAATCGGAGCCACCAATAAAAAAGGCCAAAACCGGAGAAAAATGCTCTCACTGCTTAAATTTGGAGGAAAACTATAAGGTTTTATTTTATGTCATCGTATTCTTTTCGAAGCCGACTTTACGACATCCTTTGGACTACTATGAGCCCACTTCATGCAATACTACACTAAGATTTCCAAAAAAATCTGATCGTATTAAAATTTTTATTCTTCGTTCAGTTTTTGCTAAGCACAAATTTATCCAGTTGCAGCACTCTTATTCGGTAATCACGGCAACAATAAAACATCATTTAGCCCCTTTAGAATATTGAATATTCTTGAGGAATATCCTTTTTGCATTAGTTATCTGCCAATCATATAGTTTCGCATTGTTGTAGATACGAGAAAGAAACATTTATACACTTATAATCAATATTCACGTATTATATAACTTTTGATGATAGGCGCATTTAGTTATAACACTAATTTCTCGCTGAAATCTCAAGGATTGAAAAAATAAGTAGAATAGATTTCGTTAGGTTTAGATTTTTGCAAAATTTAGGGCAATTTATCTACTGTAGTTCTCCGAAATCGGAGAAAATTGTCTGCTGCACTTCTCCGAGATCGGGGAAATTTGCTTAGTGTGGTTCTCCGACACCGAAGAAAATCACATAATTATTATGCAAATTTCGAGAAGATTGTCTACTGTAATGCTTGAAAATCGAAGAAAATTATTTAGTAAAGTTCTCCAAAAATAGATGAAATTGTCTACTGTGATTCTCCAAAATCGGAGAATTTTGTTTAGTGTGGTCCTCCAACATCGGAGAAAATCACATAGTTATCATGCAAATTTTGAGAAGATTGTCTACTGTAATGCTGGGAAATCGGAGAAAATTATTTAATAAAGTTCTCCAAAATTGGAGAGAAGTATCTATTGTGGTTCTCCAAAATTGGAGAGAAGTATCTACTGTGATTTTCCAAAATCGGAGAATTTTGTTTAGTGTAGTCTCCAACATCGGAGAAAATCACATAGTTATCATGCAAATTTTGAGAAGATTGTCTACTGTAATGCTGGGAAATCGGAGAAAATTATTTAATACAGTTCTCCAAAAATGGAGAAAATTGTCCACTGTGATTCTCCGAAGTCGGAGAATATTGCCAAGTGTAGTCTCCAACATCGGAGAAAATTGTCTACTGTGATTCTCCGAAATCGGAGAATATTGCCTAGCGTAGTCTCCAACATCGGAGAAAATCACTTAATGATCCTGCAAATTTGGAGAAAATTGACACTATCAAAATTTTCAATTTCGGAGAAAGCTTTAATCAAAATTTTCCAGAGCAGGGGGGGGTAACCCCCCTATCCCCCCCCCGCTCGCGCCGTCCCTGCTTCCTCTTTTTCATGTCAGTGTTAAATTTTGATATTCTCCTGTTTTTACTCTTTCGTTTGTATCTTACGATTTTCTATACACGTGTTCTTTTATGTATGCAGAGTCCTAATGAGTGTTGAAAGTTAAAATAAATAACACGAAACGGCTCAGCAAAAATATCACTCTGCCTTATTGTAATTCGTTTATTTTTATTAAGAACATAGATTATTTTTTATATCTATTTATAATTCATCTGTCGACTTAATCAAGTACTGAAAAGCACAAATTGAGATTAGTAAATTGAATACTTTTTCTTTTCAATGGAAAAAGTTCAATTTGTTGCCAATTGATACAATAAGTTAAAAATAAAAAAAAAAAAATAAATAACTTTGATAATATCTGAGAGGAAACAGTTACTTTAAATAAAAAGATGACGAATCAATTTATAATAAAGCTTGATTAACTTTTAAAAATACTCAGTCTATAAATAATTGTTCACTTAATCTTGTTCATTGTAAACCGTCCTCCCCCCCCCCCGCAATTAAAGGCCCCTAGCCTTCTAAAATGAAAAAGCAAATGAAGTTTTTAGGGAGGTCTTCTATTTGGGGGGGGGGGGGGCTACTATTTGAAATCTTCAGTTTTTATTCACCAGAAGATTCACAAATCTAGTAGGAAGTTTTGTTTTTCATTTTCTTTTCAGTTCTAAAAGTAAAACAACTCTTTTTCAGGCGAAAAGCACGAAATAGTCGGGAGGTACAGTTTTGAGAAAAATGCATTCTTTCACGCAATGAGCGAAGCTTTGCACTTTGTTCTACGTTTTTCATTTTGAAACTATTTTTTTCTAAATCAGTATAACAAACGGAGTCCAGAAAAGTTTTCGAAGCGACTCTAGTTTTCTTCAGGTAATGTGAGATGACTGGACTTCTTATACTCGAGTCAAAAAATTAAAGTTACAAAATCAAACTGAGAAACATTTCATCTGACTTAGACTTTTATGTTGATTCTGAATTTTCATTTAGTTTGTGATTAAGTGTTTTGTGAATTCAAAAATCCTCGAATACCACCTAAAATGGCTATGATTCCAGTAAAACCGATTTTTCTCAATAAAGAAAAGGAAAGAGAAAAAAGTGCTATGTAACTTTATAAGCTGTCGTATAATGAGTGGAATAAAATAAAATATTTTCAGTCATCGCTCACGTAGAAAAAGTAAATAGGTTTACAAATTAATCTATATGTCGTGCACTCGATGATGTTTAATACGGTAGTACCAATATGGTATACCGGCTTCGATCAATAAAACAATTTGCTTCTACTCAGTTTCTAATACTGAATCAGAAAAAATAGTTTTGAAGTGAAAAAGCTTGTCAGCGCAGCCCCTTTCGGACTAAAATGTGGAACTCACATATCTTTAATCAATTGGGCCCAGCTAAATGAACATAAGAACCAGTTTCTGTATCGTGCCTGTCTGTGGGGGGGGGGGGGGGCGGAGCCGCTAAATTTCGACTTAAAACTTACACTCACATTTTTCATATGTGAGTTCCACGAAATATAGAACAAAGTCGGAAAATTTGTGCATTTCGTGAAAAGATTCATTCTTCTCGAGAAACGACACCGCTTTCATATTTCATATTTTTCGATCAGAAACGAGTTTCTGCTGAGCCTGAAACGTTGATATTCGTGATCAGAAGCTAAAACTATCGAATAACATAAAGAAAAAAGAAAAAAATTACTCGCAATTCTGCATTTTGTAAAAAAACAAAATATAAAGCCTGGGCCTTCTAATAAGTCGATCATTCGCAAAATTTTAGGGGGCCTTCTAAATAGGGAGGCCCTTCTAATTAGGGAGGGCCTTCTATTGCGGGGAGGGGTTTAGTCGATTTTGAGACAGGTAAAAGCAAAGATGCAATATTTTTCATTCCTCTGAATTGAATTTACCTCTCTATTTAAACGACTAATCGCTTATTTGTTTGCTTTTTATTTTTAAAGACGTTCTTCGAACACAAAATAGATCACTTTGTTAGTATCATCGTATCCTTTAATGGATTTTTATGCATTTAATTTGATTTCAATAAACATTATGCCATTTCTGAAACATTTATTCTAATATCATGCTGAGAAATCAATGTTTCGTACATCTTTATCTTCATATCTCTGCAAATCGAGTACAATAAATCAAGAAAACTTTTTTTTTTCGAACAATCTGAAAAGTTTAATCACACATCTTGAATAGTAATTCGTGTTTTTATAAATTCTTATACTAGAATACATGTAAAATAGATATTATTTCAAATATGTTTGCCAATACCTAAACCTAGTTTTATTGTGCCACTATAAGTTGAATTCCTTTTCATATAGAATTATACTTTGTTTTTGATATCACATTCCGTGCCAACTTATCTTTTTCACACAACAATATTTCGACTCCCGAGTCTTTTTTTCTATCTCAATTTAAAGAGTCGATCATATCAAAGCATTATCTGCTAAAAAGCTTCTGCAGTCCTTAGTATTGTAATGTGCAAGAAAAAAATTTCATCCATTACTTCAAAGACAATTTAAAGAGAAGATAATTTATTTGTTGTCATTGTACACAAATCTTAAATCTTTTTATTGAAAATCGTTTCAAAGATCGTTATATATCGAGAGTAAGATCTACAAATAGCTATAAAATTTGATTCCTTATGTGTGTAAAATTTACACAGATTAAAGATTTCAATTGAGAAATGCTTTCCAGTGATAGATTGTAGCTCACAGAAAATTATTGATACAAAATCATCAATCAGATACAATGTTAAATATGAGGAGATAAAGACTTAACATAGACAAATCTATCGATATTTATTTTGAATGGATAGACTTGCATATTCGACAGAATGAAACCAAATTTTTTCAAATGCCATTATAAAATCAAGGAAAACAAACTCATAATTTATAATTTAGATTATACAATAGTTATTCTATATTACATCTAGATCAAGTCAAATATTACAAAAATCATTATCCATTCATTCAATTAGTAGAATTGTTTAAAAATATTGTATGTCTTGAAGCATATTTCTGACAAGTTAGCATTCTTTTCTTATCGGACTGTAACTATAAATTTCTACCTAACATGCATAGTCAATTTACAAAAAAAAGCAAAAGAAATAGTTGCGTATATATTTAGATGATTGTTTTAACATAGTTTTATTTAGTCATTTATTTATTTATCTAACAAATACTTCATTGTATCCGATCAATCATCCCTTTTCAAATATTTATTGTGTCGGCCTCCTGATTTATCATATGATGTAGTGAGTAATATTTCTCTATTTTTTTCATCATTACTCACTTCAAATATTCCAACTTTGTTTTTTAAAGAGGCGGTGCATGCCTTCTTTCTTGTTAGTAATAAATGCATATTAAAAAAAGTATAAATAGTGCTATGAATAATTTCTATGTCATGTATTATTTTGTCATTTCTAAATTGTCACGAGCAACCGTCATAAATGGAATAATGATTGTAGATAATAAGTGTATTACTTTTTTAATTAAACGCCTTTTCAATACTTTAACAATAATTAAAGTGAATTTTTTTCAATTATTAAATTGTAGTCATTTTAAAAAATAATAAATGAAAAAAAAATACTTTCTTAGCAAGTCGAAAAGTATTGCTACAACTAAAATTAATATTCATAAGTATATTAAAGTTTTTCTATAACATTATTCTCTACTAGTACTTGCTTATCTATATTGAGTGTAGGCGTAAATGCGTCATGCCATTCTTTGTTTCTATTGCGATGAAAAAAACAAAGAATAATAAATATCGTTTGTTTCTTACATCACATGTTGTTTACGTGAATAAAAAAGTAAGAAGACATTTTCTTATGCCATTAAAAATATTGTGAATAAAAGTTAACTATTCAAATTGAATTGGAGAAGGCTGAGCACGAAACAATAAAATTAATTCATATATAGAGAATAAAAAATACAAGATGAACATGAATCTCGGTAAGATTAAATACTAAATGAAGAGATCTATAGTTTACATGTTTAACTTTCTCCAAATTAAGGATGATTAATCCTTTTCTAGAAAAGTAAAAGTACATTTTTTTCGATATAATATACGTTTTAACGTAGTAACTATCTTTATGGATGATTCAACAAAACGAAAACATCAATTAAACCTTGCCGACAATATGTATATGTTAAGGACAGAAAAGAAAAAGTATATAAAATAACTATCATATTATTATTGTGCTCATCTGTAATCGTGTTTTATTATAGATGCTATGACTAAACCAAACCAAAGCATAAATATTCTTTTAACCTCATCATTATGAAAATTTAAAAACTCGATTAATTAATCTTAAATTCTTGTTTCAATATTTAGTCAAATTATTCTAATTAAAATTTCATCGATTGCATATAATATTTCATGTTATTTTTGTCTGTTATTATTTTGTCATTATATGAAAATAAATACTTACCATTCATTCAATAAATGATATATTTATTGATTTTATTTTTTCGTGTTTAATTTTTCGGCTTCTATTCAAATAATATCGTATTCTACCTAATTATGATGACATTACTACTACAGATCAATAATATATGGTATTTAAATGTGTCTCTATTTATGGATGAAATTAATTAAAATCATCTGAATGAAAAAAAATAGTATGTGTTAATAAAAGACATTTGGATTGACAATTAAATAAGAATATTTAATGTGAGTAAAAAAAAATTATATTCTGCATTGAATAAAAACTATTTCGGTGAAAATGGTTAATATGAATATAAAAGTAGGAAATTAATAGTAGGAAGCAATTTTAAATCATAACACATGTTTCATATTTCTCTGATAACGATGTACGTGATTATTAATCTATGGCGAGATAAAAAGGTTTTTTCCTAGAAAAATCACGTCATATATACATACTATATGTACTGATGTTAGTCGTCAAAAATAAATTCATTTTCTCTAAACAATGTATTCCTACTATCAATGGGATACATTTTGAATCACATTCAATTATCGTTATGTTCATTATTTCGTTAGTTTAAGGGTAAGCTGTATTATTTGAATTATATGCTGTTTTATAAAGTTCACTTTACTCATCTATGCCATAGGTTCCTCTGAATGTCATCTAGTGGTATTTACTCATTTCTGTTGCCTATTTACTTTTTTATTGATTCTCTCCCAATTTGTTCTTCTCTTGCCAATGAAATGAAGAATGAATAATAATTTTGTATTCTCTCTCGCTTTTTTTTACTTGAAAATTTCCGAATGCATGATACTCTAAAATCACTGCTTTCATCACTAGTAATTTCATTTACCACTGACTGAGAGCACATTAGATAGAAGAAACATTAGGGCTTTATGAAAATCATTCAGATTTCTAAACTAGCTCAATTAATATTTCTACCAATTTTTTTAGATGTATGACATTAAAATGTTTCTATGAGTAGGAATAAAAAACATTTTATACATGTCTTTCTCCGTATGGGTGAGTTAAAAATATTTGACAAAAGAAGTATTTCACGTTTACGAACTTGAGCTTTGAGTGCTGAATCAAAAAAGTTCGACTTTGGAGAAGTAAGCTTATCCTACTAGATTATACAAGTGTTTAGATAAGTACTATGAAAAAAGAATACTTTGTAACTGTAAGCTAATCTAATCACGTTCTATTTCTTATTTTATACTGTTAAAGTAGCTAGTGCAATCATTTGAATAGGTAAAAACTTTCAATGTTTTACATAAATACAGCGAATTATACAAAACTATTAAAAATAATAAAATCAACCTGTATATGTGTATTTGTTCGCTATTCTATTATATATATAATCATCTAGTATTTTCCCTCTTTGTTAGAGAATGACATACATCAACCTCTTTCCTTTCATGTATGTTCTTTTCTGTTCTACATATATGTGCAAGTATGATTTTTTCCTTTCCTTCACATGTGTTCATATATATGGTTTTTTCCTTCTTTTTACATATGTTTTTTCTTGCCATTTCTTTCAATGAAATATTCCCAGTTCTCTTCATCTTTGTTCACTCGTGCTATAAATAGCGCTGATTTCTTTACAATACATCATCACTATTTATCATCGTATCTTCTGAGTTAGTTACCAACGTGATCCGATACGACGCACGCTCACATTCTTTTTACTCGTTCTTCTGTTAATTTAAATAAGTTTGAATATTTTTTCTGTAAATCACATATTTTCATTGTTCGTTTTCCTACATATAACATATGTTTCCATTTTTTTCTTTACAAGTATCTTAGAATATAAGAAGTGGATAAATGTTTCACGTTTATTTTTCTTTCGTTCTGTGATGACATATCTTTTTTTTTCTGTGCTTGGTTATATCCAGATATCGATAACGTTTAAATATTTCCCTTTTATTATAGATTTTTCCCTAGGTGTTTAATATATATATAAATTAGCGCTTTTGCTAGGATAAAGGTGGGGACGCACAGCTGCAACGAACTTTTTAAGTAAGTGATATCTTTCTTTTTATATATTGACATGACCAAATGTGACGGAATCACGTTTTTTTACTTTGTCTCTTCAATATCTAGACCTATACAAATCGAAAGGAATCTGATACTCTTATATATATATATATATATATATATATATATATATATATATATATAT
>JAJEKB010001230.1:103931-128769 GCA_022393335.1 Macrotrachela quadricornifera | reverse complement strand
ATATATATATATATATATATATATATATATATATATATATATATATAAATCGGCATGCCATACATTGAAAATGGACCTTGGTTTGAGTATTGTGTAGAAAAATAAAAATTTTAGCTCAAGTATAAGTGTAACTCAAAGCCTTTCTATAGAGTATTAATAGCTTGAATGACGAGCTATATATAGAATATATAACAACTAGCTCTCGCCGTTAGGTAAATACGTCGTGACAGAATCATAATTTTTAAAATGTTGATTTTTTTCATTAACCTATATTTCTACAGAAACTTAACAGTAATCCATTCGAACTCATCTGTCTGATAACGGAAAAGTTAAATTATGAAAGCATGGATTTAGTATTTTTCTGACTTTCAACCAAGAAAATGAACTGATACGTGGATAGATTGATATGTGAGATTTTCCTTATCGTTTTATTTCGATCAGCTATTGAATCTTTTCTAAAGATGGATGATATTCCATGCTATGTATAGCTGATAGCTTTTCATTAATAAAGAGAAGTGTAGTAGAAATATATTTCTATTTCATTATCATTGAACTGACGATCTACAGTTAACCACCTGAAACAATATTTTATGTTATTTAGATATTTTATTATATAATTAATACAAGTACCAGTCATGCTGAATTCTCCTATTCTCAGGCAGCACCACACATCGGATAAAGATGAACGGATGAAAGCTTCGACAACATACTGCACAAAAAAAACACAACAATTATCGTCCAAGTCGACTAGTTTACCTATTCAAATTCTAACAATACTTTCAACATTAGTAAAAAAGCTAGGTGTTCACACTCCAAACTATATGTCTGCTGCCGGATTCGAATATACGGGTAATGGAGATACAGCTCGATGTAAAGACTGCGAACTTGAAGTATCCAATTGGACAGTAGATATGAATCCATTTACTATTCATTCAAAACAAAAACCTGATTGTCCATTCATTCGTTCTATTAAAAAATCGTCTTTATCCAATGTATCTTCATCTACCTATTCTTCAATAACTACTACTCGAAACACATCACTATCAAATGAACAAGAAAATCCATCTAAACGTCAAAAAATTGAAACAATTGATCCAGAGTCTCTGTCAAGTACTTTATTTGAAACTACTTTACTTCAACAAGTTCGAAGACGTACTTTTTCTCACTGGTCACATCGTACAGTTCCATCAAGTGCACAAATGATGGAAGCTGGATTTTTTAATTGCAATGTTGGTGATCGAGTCATATGTATTTATTGTAATCTTATTTGTCAGCAATGGACTCAACATACAGATGATCCTTGTGAAGTACATAAAATTCTTTCGCCTAACTGTATATATGTTAAAGCAAAGTTGATTCGTCCTGCAGCTTCATCTATAATTATTGTTAATGAAAATGGAACGGGAACAGGTGCAGTTAGTCATTTGACAGCATCAAATAGTACTTTTCCATTGCAATCTAATGAAATTGTATCTACTGCTGCATGTAATCCTACTTATAGCGAAATACCAAAACGTCATGCATCATTTGCTACATGGCCAAATGAAAATTTACCATCAGTAGATGATTTAGTTCGAGCAGGTTTCTTTTATACAGGTACAAAAACTATTGTTACTTGTTTTTATTGTAATGGATCATTACAGAATTGGGGTGCAAATGATAATCCAATGATTGAACATGCTCGATGGTTTCCACATTGTGCTTATGCAAAACAATTATGTGGTGATGATTTATATCGTAAAATTCAAGAATCTAAACGAGCACAACAAGGTATATTTGAATATTA
Source organism: Macrotrachela quadricornifera (assembly GCA_022393335.1). Taxonomy (NCBI): domain Eukaryota; kingdom Metazoa; phylum Rotifera; class Eurotatoria; order Philodinida; family Philodinidae; genus Macrotrachela; species Macrotrachela quadricornifera. The sequence goes on along the minus strand of JAJEKB010001230.1, from coordinate 126,983 downwards.
TAAATTTTAAGTTAAAATTTTATTTTATTTTTTCTCTTCTAGAACGTGCTAGAGCTAAGGAATCAAAAGAAAAAGCAACTTCCGGTACTACAATAAATACTAATTCAACAACAAATAGTCGACAATTACTCATACCTGATGAAAGTACTTTATCTCGACTTGTTGCTGCTCGATTAGATTTACCAATATCACAACGTTTATTAGATCAAAATTTTAAATTATCTATTATAAAACGATGTTGGGAAGATCAATTAAGATTAAAACGTAAGTGAAAACATGAAGAAAATTCTATTTAATATTCATATATTTATTATAGAAGATGATTTTGTATGTGAATATGATTTATATATGGCCTGTTTAATTCTTCAAAAACAAATTGAACATATTGATGGTAAGAAGGAGAATATTGTCATTCCAAGTACCAAAATGAAAGAAATCAGAGAACAAAATGGTAAATTTCTTATTAGAATAATATTCATAATCTTTTTTGTTTCATAGAAGCGCGTGCTTCTAAACAAAAATCAAATACATCGCAATTAATGCTTAGTTCTACTGATGTTGAAATGACTACATCATCTCAATCATCATCAACAAACGAATCGAATTTTTCTCAATCTTCTGTAGATTCAATAAGAAGCCCAATTGTAACTGATAATCAAGGCGAGACAAAAACAAATAAGCCAGCAACTTCTATGGCCAAGGATCAAGATGTATCAGCTAGCTCAGCATCATCCAATCCTTGCGTTCTCTGTCTAACGGAGGAAAAACGATTAGCTTGTATACCTTGTGGTCATCTAGCCACATGTGTTTCATGTGGATATTCATTACGATCCTGTCCAATATGTCGACGGGAAATTGAAGCATTTGTTAGAATTTATATCTAACAATGCATTTTTACAGTTTATAATGACTAATTTTTTTTCCTCAATCAACTGATCAAACGTGAAAGATAAATATTAAATAGTCAAGATTATTCTAACGTTCATATGGTATAAAAAGAAGATCGATTCATCTATTTGACAACTAAATTAATTTTCTTTTTAATACCTAGTTAAAATACTTTTTTTTATATTTTTTTCGTTATGTGTATGTCGCTGAAAACCTTGAAAACAAAAAGTAAAGAAAAAGAAAAATCTGAATCAGCATCATATATAGGATATTGATGTGAAGCCGATGTACGGTTAATATTCATATTTTTTTATTCTTCTTTTTTTCTTGCCATTGTACATATATCATATAGCATTATTTCAGAAATAGAGATTCACTAAACTACTTTTCTATAGTACAAATAAAATTTATTTTTATTTACTTTCAATGACTATACATAATGAGTCAATAGTATGCAACTCAAAGATTATATGATTTGGTTCAATAAATTTATTCATTATAAATGTCTTGATATTTACTCTTTTTTACATTGAACATTATAGAAATTATTTAGTTAGGCTTTCATGATGATATGATAATTACATCAATTGAATTTTTTACACGAGCTAGTTTTATGATATCATCTTTCAGCGATATACAACAAACAAAATAGACTTTTCCATTTCTAGAAAAATAGTGGATATGACAGATTGAATGGTAGCACTTTGTATCTCAACTTTCGTTTACTTAATGCATTGTATTAAAAAAACATATATATCAGAAAATGAAGTGTAAAAAAGCTCTACAATTTACAAAGAACAGTTTATTTTATAATTATATGAAATAAGAAAAAAATGATATTTTCATAATGACGACAGTTCATTATACGGAATTTTGAATATAAAAGGTCCATATATAAAATAAGCTATTCCCTCGATTGAAGGAAGGGTGATACGGGAAAAAGTGAAATACGTTTGTGTGTGTGTTTGTTTATGCCAGGTCAAAGGCCGAAAAAACATGTTTTTAGAGAAACCTAAAAGAAATCTTAATATTTCAACAAAGGTTCTCGGGATCGAGGAATCGGATGATACCCTTAATTTTTGAATTTTATCAAGTAATTTTTTTTACTACAGAAAGGCTTTTTTACGAAATAGCGATTTGTCTTGTGGATCAGAGGAGAGATCAAATAACATAAAATAAGTTTGTAGTTATACAGGTATGGTCCTTTCTAAAGTTTCTATATACCTTTCTGTATCCAAGTCAATCTGAAAACGTTGTCAGCTAGATTAATATCAAAAGCTTGTAATATTCTAGTTGAAAACTATATGAAAGGTGATGGAGTGTAAAGAATTCGCATCTGGAGTCAAACTTGTGGCTAATAATAAGTTATCAAACAATTAATAATCAGTTTTACTTTTTTTCCTAAGAAGTTTGATCCAAGATGGTCGAAGATCAATAAATAAAAACTAACAAGCAAACATTGTCAGGTGCTCCCTTCCGATTTCAGTGAAACTTCGTCTTTAGATACACTATCTATAGAAAAGGACTTCAGATTTGAAAGTTCTGTATCTCAACGAGACTTTGTTCAAAGCTTCTAAATTTTTCTATACAAGCTAGTCTAGTTAAGACCTTTGTATGCGCGCAGTTTGAGATCAAAATTCAAAAATACGATTTTTTCGTACCTGGGGTCCCCCACAGGGATGCATTATGAAGTATCCAAAGACGAAGTTTCACTGAAATCGGAAGGGGGCACCTGACGAGGTTCCCTCTTTAACTGTTTATAAAATGAACCATTTTCTTTTCTTTTTTGAAAGGTCATCTATTCGCCTAATCTCGTATTGATAAACACGGCGGACGCATGATACTAATTCATTGACCTTGTCTTCTTTTTTCGTGAAGTCATGTATTCTATTCGTCGTTAACAATATAAGTATAAGCAACGAACAAACATATATATATATACATATATTGAGAGAAATATTCCAGCATATAAAAACAGATGGCAGAGATGAACAAATGTCTGTTTGATTTACCAAATGAGATATTATTGACTATCTTCAAGAAATTAGACAATATGGATGTTCTCTATTCACTAATAGGTATTGGTATTGAACGAATTGATCGTCTTGTAAAAGATGAAATGTTTACTAATACTCTTAATTTTGTATTAATTAATGATGATGATGACAATATTTGTTCAATTACTGAGTCGATGTTGAATCGGTATCATCTTGATATATTACCCAAAGTCCAATACAATGTTAAATGTTTTATATTTGAATCAATGTTAATGGAACGTATTCTACTTGTTGCTAATTATCCTAATCTTACTCAATTAAAAATTTACAATTTCAATAGGGATTTTGTTTCACATTATTTTATTGGTAATTAATTTTTGTTTATCTGTTTAACAATTAAGATGAAAAAGCATAAAAAATAAAATATTTTAATATATTGTTTCTTTTTTCTTTAGATGAATCACCTTTTGCAGACATCTTAAAACAACAGATAACAGATCTTACTCTCATAAGTAATCAAAAACATAGTGAATCACTGATCGATTACACAACAAATGTATGCGTGCGAATCTTGAATTTCTTCAAAAACCTAAAGCATTTCAGTATTAAACAATATAATGAATTCTGTCCAAATTTGTCTTTTGAAAGTCTACCATCAACAATTTTTTCTTCTTCAATTCTAACCAAATTATGCATTACTGTTGATAATTTTGATGATTGTCTCTGTTTACTTGATGGTCATCTAAAACAATTGTCTACCTTCAATATTTCTATTTATAATGTAGAAAATCATCCATCAATAGTGCATAACTCGGTGAGTTTATATAATGTTTCATGAAGAATGAATATTCGTTGTTTGAAGAGTTATACATCTATTTTTATGGAAACAATCATGTTTATTTGACAGAAAGTCACCATGATTAAGTGGCTAGTTTATTCAACACATACTCACAAAGTATTGCATTAGGATTCCGACCCTATGAGATATAAAATACTACTGAAGAAGCTATTCATGGAAGTTTATCTCGGATCAGTTATTCGATAGCAGATTGATTACCTTGTGATATACACTGACTCTTTTGGCTTCAATGTAGCGAGTCAAAGGAGCCAGAAAATTGAATGAGCGCAAGAACTTTGAGTCTGACCAGTTTCGTATCCAGAGGTGCAACTAAAGTAATTGTAGGAAAAAGTATTGAACCTTGGAGGCTGTCTTTGAACAGCATCCTACACTGTAAGTTAGTTGAAAGATAGGATAATTCTCTTTATTTGACAGAATGATTTGTTTCATAATAGAACTTTTAATATATGTATAGCGATTAGCTTTAGCTCTAGATACGGAACTATTATTGAGAAAATGATGAATTTATATCATTTAATCATTGATTTTTAAAATAATTCTCGATATTTGGTATTTATCATGCATTCAAATTTCAGATACTTGAATTGTTACCAATCGAAAAGTTGTATTTCATAGAGTAGAGAAGAGTCTAAATAAACAAATAAAAGAAAATGTATTGTTTTTTTTTCGATTATATAATTATTTTCATTTGACTGATAATCATTTGTTGTTGTATTTTGTTATAGAATGATCTACCAAATATGAAATGTTTTTCATTAAAAATTCGACATTTACGTGATGTATATGACAGTGAAATTGTACCTCTTATTCGTCGTATGTGTAATTTAGAAAAGTTAACTTTATACCTTTGTATACAGGATCGAAATAAATATGTTGATGGAATCCAACTTCAAAATGATATTCTTATTTATTTAGAACAGCTTCGTACATTCGTCTTTTATATAAGTAGTGAAATTAATTCGAAGCATCATGTATCTACTTTATCAAGTGACGATATTAAACGAACTTTTAATGATGTTAAATATGGACAAGTGGCTTCTTTTATTGACCATTGCATAACTGGCTTGAATATATGCCATGTTTTCTCAATTCCATTCGCTTTTGACAGTTTAGACTACATACGCAACAACTTACCAAATATTATATTTAATAATGTTACTTCCTTATCGATCATGGGTTCAATTCGATTTAAACATGAATATTTTCTTCGACTTGCTCAAACATTCCCATTGTTGAAATCTTTGTATTTTTCAAATATTATACCAGAAACATTGGATTCTGATGAATCGAAGTCTAATTATAATGAACTATATTCAATAGTTGAATATCCTCATTTGAGATCACTTAATATACTTGATGTATATATTGATTATGCTGAACAATTTCTAGATGAATCAAAGACACGTTTACCCAATTTGATTGAATTAAAAATTGACTATGATACATTAGAAACTTTAACCGAAAATTTTAGAAGAGATACAACACGACTTAATTGTATCAATATCAAACGATTAATTCATTACGAAACTTTCGGTATTAACGAAATAATTGTCAAACCAAAAGACTATTACCTTTATTTTCCTCTTTTGTAAATTTATTTTCGTTCAGTTTATTTAATAAAAAAGGATTCTAATTAAGTTTTCTCTTCAAATAATCATATGATGATTAGAACAATAGCAAAATACTTGTTAAATAAAAGAGTTTTATATCAGACATAATAACATTGAAGGTGACCTTCAAAATATATTCAAAAATATATGTATTATGTTGACTAGTATTTGAATAAGGTCTTAGATATGTGACACCACGGAAAAAAAGTTAAACATAAGGAGTGATGAAGTTAAGAGCAACGGTAGAGCGATTTCAACTGTTTTTCAACTAGACTATCTGTTAGACTATTGTCCTAGAAGTCTTGAAAATACATTTAATCAATTCTCTCGGGTCTAATTAGTTCAATACATGAGGAGAGAGAAAAGATGTATATGTGTATTTGCCCCATATTAAGTCGTTGTAAAGCATTTTCAATGGACAAATCAATATTTAAGGAATGTCATAACTAAAATATGCTTTCCATATAAGAATTCATGATTTCTCGAGCTATAAGTCTTTGCAGTATAATACTTGCTTGATAATTGGATTTTTTTATTGAAAGTCATATTGCACATATTTATGACATGAAATATTATAGAAACACAGGAGAATATTGACATATAGTCGACAATATTCTATAGAATTTCATCAAATGAATATGTATTTTGTTTCCTATTGTTAATTGAAAGTTTCAATTAAGAAAAATAATGTGATAATTTAATTAGTAAAAATGAAAATATTGGTATTTGATTAAGTATCAATAATTAATTGATATATATTTAATGTTTTTTTTTAAGATTAAATTGATTATTCATTAAATATTAATTATTCTCTGAATCAATTAGTTAATGAACACCCTTCTAATGGGGCTCAAGAGCTTCTGTTCAGAGATGGCTTTATAGAAATGACGCCTAAAATGATTTCGATTGCTAGGCAACGTCTGTAATGGAGAGGAGGGAAGAAAAAATTTCACCTTAAAACTAACATTCACATTTTTACATGTGAGTTCTACAAAACAAATTATATTTTACTTAAATAAAACAATAAAAACATTAAGTAAAAGAATATTTCCAATAGCCATTAATAATATTGTTATTACATAAGCTATTTCACTTAATAGATATCATTTTCATCCAAATTATTTATTTAAAGAAATTTTTATAAAGGAAAAAAATGAATTTTACTATATTGGTTCAACTTGTGCAGATATTTTCCAAATTTCAAAATTGAGAATATTTTGAATTAATTGAAAATGAAATTGTTTTTTAATTATTGTTACATTATATAACTGACTATCTAACAAATAAATCCATTTGAAAGTAATCATTTAGATTATAACTTAAACTATAGATTTAATATCATTCTATTCAAGTTTAGTATTAGAATCAGAAAGTTGTTTTTATTTTTGAGAGCCTTAGCCCATCTCTGCCTTCACTACTATCTAAATGTCGTATTGAAATCAAAACTTCATATTAATGACCGAACATTTTCATACATTTTTTACAAAAAATAGCTGATTTTAAAATAGTTTCGTCTTATACAATATTGAAGCAAAACATCTCAGTATTGTCTTTTTTTGATTGACCAAGGCTACAGATCTTTAGTGCTTTTCATTCTTCAGTTATTACAAAAATATCCACCAACAGATGTCAGCTTACAAATTTGCGTCTATCACATGTACATATTGAAATTTTATCATAGTTCGTAATTTTGTAACTTCTTGTAATAATTGTATAAAAAAATCTCGTAAAAACAGGAGTGATTTTGTAGAAAAAAGCGAAAAAAACTGAGTTTTTGTATAGAAATTACAGGCAAAATAGACGGAGTTGTCGGATACCGTACCGAGAACCTTCAAAGCACTAAAGTTTTCAATCAAATGTTGGATACAGTTTTGTAGCTGGTTAGCTCCCGATTCACTCCACTCCTCAAAGTTTAAGATTTCTTTTATCTTCATAGAGCAACCGTCCGTTCTTCCAAGATGACCATAGATCACTATTTATTTATGAAATATGTCTCAACAATTTTATGTGAATCAATGTGCCAGATCAGTTTCTTTCTAACGGTGAAAACCGCAGCTCTCTATCTTGTTCCTATCAAAAGTTATTCAAAAAATATCCATCCGTCTTTTATTTTGAAATGGGCAGTAGTTTATAGCATAATTTTTAAAATTTATAATATGGGTATTATTTCAGTACCAATTTTAATTATGAGTTTATTCAATATTCTTAAGGTGCAGGAAATTCAAAACTGAAGCAGTATTTTTTTTAGATATTTATACATAGTTCGATAGAGCTCGTCGAGCTGAATAAGAATATGTATTTTTTAGACTTAACAAAAACATTTTTATATACAAAAATTTCAAAAAACTGGAATTTTCAAAACTTTTAGAAAAACGTCTAAATTTTGAGAATAACTGAAAATCTCTGTGTTATCAGTCGTTGATTATTTTGAATATGTTTTGTGGTTATTCTGCACGAAAAACTGCATCTAAGAATATAGTTTTTGTGCCATTCAAATACTATGTTGAGTATAAAAAATTTCCCATTTGGTTGGAGGGATCATATTCTTGCTATCACAATTGTATTATCAATGTCACGAATTGCAATTCAGTTGAAAAGATCATCTATATTGTGAGTTCTCATATGCACAACAAATATGTTACCCTAGGCATTAATATCATATACACTTAAATAAGTGATCTCTATGAATTTCTTTTTTATCAATGATGTGCTTCAGTTTATCAATACTTGCATGTTGTTCGATTAAATAAGAGAAAGTAGTTTACGTTGCTAACAATGTCATATAAAGCATCATGAGTCATGTATTATTGATACTGTTTTTCGTGGACAAAAGATAGTAAATATTGGTTAAATAAGGAGACTTTGTTTACAGTCTCTTGTAACTGTTTCAACATATTCGATTCAAAAATAATTTCTTTGTTCAATATTACTGAGAATGCTAAGATCAACATTAGTTGAATACTACATCGAGCAATAAACTTCATAATGAAATTATTTGTTTTATGCACTTGGTAGAGTACTACTTGATAATAAAACTCAGTTTTATACGTTAGCGACATACGCAAAATTTTTTTCATTTTGCTCTTCCTTGGTAAATAATAAAATGAAGAACACAAGAAAAACTTTGATTACATAAGTACCATTATACTAAAGTTTTTGATTCATTCACATCGAAAAACATCTTAATAGTAACCAGTGTCGTGAGAAGAGAAAGAAAAAATAATGTTGACAAAGTCGATACAGAAAAAAAAGTCAACGCCAGCATACTCACATTTTTCTTTTATTGTTGAATTGTTCTGGAAGGATATGTGTATCAAATGACGACGATCATTCCTTTCTAAAGTAAGCGAGCAAGACGACGGTAAGAAAAATGCATTTATATAAAATTTTCCCTAAATATCCAATCGCATTAAAACACTTACGAGGGTAGATTCCAAAGTGATTAAAAGTTTTTGAGCCCATACTTTGCCCAGTGGTAGGGCGCCTATAGATTAGCACAACCTCCAAAGGGTTCGTACTGAGGTTGAGACTTGGCCGACATACTGCGATTTTAGTGAATTTTCCTTTGTGGACCTAGTTTTTTCTATAAACTCGTGCTGTTGAGTTTTGGCCTAAAAACTATGCCCAGATAATGGTCTCAGTGAGACTAATTTAAACACAAAATATCAAAAGTTTTCGATGAAGTATCTCTGAGATACACATTTTTTAGGCTTTGGCCGCATTTTTATTGATATTATGTAAGATATGCATGTTTTAGACAATGTATATTTCAGATATACTTCATCAAAAACTTTTGATATTTTGTGTATAAACTAGTCTCACTTAAACCTTCATCTAGGTATAGTTTTTAGGTCAAAACTTAACAGCACGAGTTTATAGAAAAAAACTAGGTCCACAAAGGAAAATCCACTAGAATCATAATACGTCGACCAAATCTCAACCTCAACACGGACTCTTTGGAAGTTGCACTAGTCTATAAGTGACCTACCCATGGGCAAAGTATGGGCTCACAAGCTTTTAATTGCTTAGGGACTTTTCCTCGTTAGCCTATTGATATACTGAAGATATCTTATATCGAGATGACGGCATTCTATCATTTTGTCCCATTCGATTCGTCCTACGTTCATTCTATCCCTTTCACATCGTCTCTTTTCATTTTGTCCCGAATCGACTTCGTTCCCATTCATTTTGGCCCATACATTTTGTTTATTGTCTTCGGTCTGATACTCCTTTTGTCTCACAACAATTCCCGGCATTTATTTTCACAGAGGACTTATTTACTGCGTCAGTATTTCAGCGCACCCGCATCCTTGCCTTTGCACTCTCGTCCTCATTCTCATCCACCTCACCTCACCCTCACACTCAATGAGTTTCAGACAAGAGACAATGAACAAAATGTATGGAGCGAAATGAATGGTCACCGAGACGACTGTTTTGCGCTTGACATAATTAGATTTCTGTATAAAAAGACAATGGAGGACATATGTTCTTATCGCAGGTGCCTGTATGAACGTAATAATCTGCAAATGATTTAGTGTAAAAAAATTGAGTATTTCAAAATACACAAAATCATTGGTATATCCCGAGGGAGAACAAACTGATTTCTTGATTTCTGTGATTTCTACTGATTTCTAGCATAGAAATCAGTTTGTTCCCCCTTGATATGTCCGAGCTAATTGTGAAAGATTTGTTGAATTTAGTCAGATTCTTAGACTTAACTCTCATAAGTAAATCATCCATTATAATCGAATCTTAAGAGAATCTTAATTCGGAAGAAAAAGTACTCGCCATCATTCTTACTGGCGTTCCGTTTTCACTCTCCCTACATATTGAAAACAAATGTTTCATATGCATCAGTGCAACGGGCAAATTGCTAGCCAACAAGTGAGTTTATATTGCAAAAGAGACCGTGCAACCTGATTAGGAGAGAGAAAATTTGCAAGGACATTTTACTTTCTAGCGAGGCGTTTTGTTTATACTTCTAGGTCTATAGCTTGAACAAAAGAAAAAAACGCATATTTATATATTTCTAATATATGCCAAATTGTAGATATATCTACATGAGTCAGAGAATACTGAGAAATATTAAAATCTATTTCAAAATACATATAACAATTAAAATACTTTCTGTAATTTGAAGATATTTATTTTGTCAAACATATCTAAAACGATAATTATAAAATATGTAAACATGTTAAGACAATATTAAAAGATTTCAACTGCATAAAATCTATTGTGATTTATATAGAGTGATTGTTACAAATATTTGTTGTAATGTATGCATATAATAAGGAGACCAAGAGTGCCAAATTCGATTTACATAAAGCGTATCAAATTGAGTCGTCTCTTTCAATCACTCAATCATTTAACCTTTTGTTTAGTCAGAAGCATATGCTTTAGTGAAAATATGCCTTTTACAATAACGTATCGAGTCAGTTTCAGAAAAATTACTACAGATAGTAGTAATGATTTTCTTTGAAGGATCTAAAAATATTTTTGCTCGTATCAAATACGTCGTTCGATTGATAATGACATCTTTAATTTAGTCATTACAATTCCAACTTCTAATCGTAGCTATATATACATCCTCAAAAGAATTGAATCACGCCGAATCTTTAGTGTTAGAATCTGAACAGATCCTATGGTAGAATACCGTTAGAATATGATAGAGTGCCATGAGCATTAATTCCAGCTTGAAGAATACGTCTCTGTGATCATTTAATTTACTAAGATCAAGTAACTTGACAGGTGAATTTATATTGATATATTCACTTATTTCTTAAAATAACTTGTTCTTGACTTGTTTACTCACAAATGACTTTATGATTGAATTGATGTTTCTAGACATACAGATGTGGTTACTCGTATATGTTATATTCGCTCAGATAGTGACCAACTTAGAAAAGTCTCATAAACCAAAACAAAGTCAGTATTCGTACAAAAACTGAGTAATAGACTCCATCAAATATATCCAAGAATTTAATCGTCAGATCACTTTCTAATTGCATTACCCGGATTCTTGTTCGATTGTATCAAATGCTTAGATCTTATTGAATGTGACGAGCTTTTAGATTTTATTTATAAGTTGAGATTGACAGTTAGCTCTTTTCGAAAAACACAGATATTATATTAATCCTTTGTTATTCATACAAAGAACTAGCTTGATATTGACTTTGTTTTTATGATGGATCATATTCCTTTATCATGAGAGTAATATATACAACTTCTTGAGGCAGTTTACTTCTAACTGCATGATAAGTTTGATTGACGAGAGAACTACTCTTATAAATCTTATAATGACTTGATAGCGTTGGATATTTTTTATGAGAATATATCGAACCAAATTTATATAAAACAATTGTTCAACATATGGAGAATTTATAGGACTTTAGGACATTGTACAATGAATAAAAGCGAACAGTCAGCATCAGAGCTATGATAAAAGAGAAAAAATGTCGGGTAAATTTATTTATAAATCACATTTCAAATTTTACTTTTTATTGTACGCTTGAGAAAAGGTTTGGAAAGACCAAAGATAGAGCGTAAAAGTTAACAAAGTAAAAATTTCATCGTAAATATGATTGAATCTTTCTTGAATAACTACACAACTTTATTTTAAGTTAATTTCAGATCTAATGGCAACATCTATTGCCTATAACCGTAAAAGAGCATTAATCATTGGTATTGATAATTATCGTCAAGCTCCATTAAAATACTGTATCAATGACGCTAAAGATTTAAAGGAAGCTCTTCAATGTATTGGATTCGATGTATCTCTAGGAGTTGATTGTAATCAAACTGCGTTCTACCAATGCATTGATACGTTTGTAGAGGACATCAGAACTACTGATTTAACATTATTTTATTTCGCTGGTCATGGCAAACAGTATGATGATAAAAACTATTTATTACCATTAGACTACGATTATAATCATCGCAGAGCAGAGAGTCAATATTTAGTGGAATACGGTATTAACATACAGTACATTACAAAAGCAATAGATGATAAACGTTGCAGTGTAACAATATACATATTCGATTGCTGTAGAAACTTCTTACGAACTCGAGAAACTGATATGCTGCAAGGATTGTCAGCCATCCACGCCCCATCAGAAACTCTAATTGTATTTTCCTGCGCTCCAGGTAAAGCAGCACTGGATGAAACATCTAATGGTGAGAATGGTATTTTTGCTGGAATTTTATTGGAATACATTACAAAACCTCATGATAATATTGAAGAAATGATAATGAATGTTGCCCGTGATGTCAAAAATCAAACACGTGGATTTCAACATCCATATCGAACAAGCTCTCTTACGGAAAAAGTTTCTCTGATAACAAAAGCTAGAGAAGGTTAGACTATATCTCTTGTATTTGCCTCAGTTTTTTAGGAGAATATATCAAATATGAACTTTAAAGTATCGTCAGGAGCGACTGATTTAGAAAAATTCATATAGTTCTCGTCTATATGTTTGCATAAGTAGCATTCAGAGAAGACGCTTAAAATCCTTTTGAGAAAAACAGTGTAAATTTTTACAGATTTGAATCATTTTTTTCTGAATCTTCATTTAAAGGTAAGAAAGATTACTTGAAAGTTCTATTTTTGTATAACACTTTAAAAAACATATAGGACTTTTAGCGCATTTTTATGCTTTTTTAATCGTGCATGCTTAACTGAAGAATAGGAAGGCTTCGGCTAGATTAGCTTGCATTAAAATTTTCAGAAGTTTGGAACATACTCTCTCTGAGATATGAAAGTATTCAGAGGTACATCGTTCACCATAAATAGTACATATAGTATATATTTTCAAAAGTTTTATACCTCAGAGAAATTTTCTTTCAAACTTCTGAAATGTTTTATGCAAGCTAAAGTAACTAAGACATTTCTATTGGCAAAGTTTCAGAATAAAACTCGAAAATTTTGCTTTTCTGTAAAAATGGGGTTACATAGGAAAAAAGTTCATTAAAAGCTTAATATATGGCAGGGAACCTGTTACAGAAGTGTAATTTATTAATAGTAGACATAGCTCATCAAGGTCCACAAAATATGCAAAATTCTGACTCATAAGCGAGTGAACATCTGCAAATGTTTCCTCATCAGTGTTGTTAGGTGGTTCAATTTTACCATCGAGTTCCAGTCAAAATATACACTTGGATGTTAAAAGCAATGAGTACACCTCTGAAGATTAGACTATATAATCATTTAACTTAACAAAATCGAATGGTTCCATAATTGAATCTTACCAAACAACACTGCGCAATTGAAATGAATGTTCCAGGTAGATGACGTCGATTGCAAAATCTGGTCATATCTTTTTGAAAAAGATTTGTTTCGAGAAGTTGAGTGCTTTCGAAAGCCAACATCATTTTTTAAAATGCGTCTGAGACTATAAGGAAATGTTAATTAAATTAGTTACGCTGTTCGATAAGTACTAATTCATTTCTTGCAGTATCCATCTCTAATAATATCGATTTGTATTATTATACACTCATTTATATGCACGGATCAGTAGTTATGTTTAAATCGTTTGCAACTCTTTTTATAAAATTACGTTTTTAAAAGTTCTTTATTGCGATCTAGATTGTTGTCATCAAATTTAAAATTTGTTTTTCTTCTCTTCCTTTCCTCAATTCTTGTAATTAGCGAAATTTCGAAGATGAATGATTAGCTATTTGTCATGGAAATATAGCACTAAGTAAACTAGTGGATTTAAGTGTACATACCAACAACTATAAGTTATGAATCATTTAAGTATTTTGTAGAGTGCGCTAGATGAACAATTTTCTTTTATAGTTTTAATTAACTATAATGTATAGAGTTCACTAACCATCATTGTTACTTTACATGTTAAAAGGTTTTTTCTTGAACTTAAACTCACCGTTTAGTTGTCATTGTAACATAAAATCAGATTCGAATGAACACTAACTAATCGAGATGCAAAAATATTTATGTACAAACATGAAAAATATACGTGAAGCCATGTTCAAATAAAAACAACTTTAAAATTTTGTTCTTGATGACCACATTCTGTTCATGCACATCCAATAATTCTACATATTCACTCTATATTTGCTACAGATATTGAATTATTATTATAAATTTTGTTAGAACTTTTCCTAGCAAAGCCAAAATCGATAGCCATGCTCTTAAGTTTTCACTATTAGTTTATCAATAACAAAGAAAACATTCAACTAATCATTATCTAAAGTCAGTATCTATCTTGCCTTCAATTACAGTCCCGATTACCTGATAATCAGGTCAATACTTTGTATTAAAAATTATACATTTTTGGTATTAAAACTTTACAATCAACAGAGTTTTATGATAGACTCCATAAAAGACACTTATTTTGTTTCAAAATTCTGCTGAACACGGCACTATTTACTATCTAAATTTGATAAAATGGCGTAGTAGCTTTTAAATTAGCTCACAGAATTGATAATATCTGAAAAAAAATAGAATTGTATACTCCGTTACATTTTTAATATCTAAAACATGTAGTCGTTGAAACAAATTAATCAGATTTGGTACAGACTTAATTGCAATTCCTCAATGTATATGTCAGTAATAGACGGCGCAAGTGAGTAATTGATTTTTTTAAAAATCCTACTGATTCTAGAAAAAATTCATCGCAAAACTCTGTTAGAAGACTTTTGGTAATAAAAACCCGACATCTTTGAGTAACTTAAAGGAGGCGACTATCTGCATGCAGGAGAACATTCAGTAAAAGAAAACTAATTAAAACGATGGCACACAATGTAATGTGAGACATTAGTTTGAGTAATTTATATGTCTTAACAGTGAACTGCAATCTTTATAACAATTTCAAGAAATACATGGACGATTTTTTACTAATTCGCAAGATAATAGCAAAATTTTATTTATGTAACTCCTACGATATTTTAATTTTTTTCGAAAAAAATAAATTAAATATCATTTTTAAACCCATTTCCTAAGGACAAAACCATCATATTACATTCTTACTGCGTGAGAAAATAATGCTGTCCATCCATCATCTTAAATGATCTCTTTAATAATTATTACAACTGCATCCAACACCCAAGCTTTTTCTATGATTATACCACTAGTTGACGACTCAATTTTTTTTCAAAATATAGCTCGCCCTCGGCTGAATACACTCATGTAATTATAAATGTTCCATCATTTCTTAACTTCCTAAAAAAAATGGTTTCTTTCTAGATAGTGGGCTCAAAAAGCATGGTTCTCGAGAAAACCTACTTACGAAGGAAAGTCTCCAAGTGTGAAGCGCCAGTTCGAATACAAGATATCTCAGTTTGTAGAGCTTGACGAGCTAAGTCTAGTGGCATAAAACATTTTTTCCGATGCAACTCAAAATTGGAAAAATAGTTGGGATAATTATGAAAAATTATATGGGAAATATTAGAATTTTAACGATATTGTAAGACAAGAGCGTTATATATAACCATTAATTTCGTCACTTTTGGCTATCAACTCTAGTAAGATAGACCAAAAAATGTAATTTGAGACGAAAATGTAGAGACCGCGAAGAGCACCTAATTGACAATACTGTTACAAAGTCAACACGACCTGAAGTTCGAAGTGTATTAATTGTATTCTCATAGGATTATTGATATTCTTTGGGGTATACATATATACAGCACTCGCGCGAGCGGAGAGGAGGGGGGTGTGAGGAAGTGTACACCCCCTTCATAATTGGAAATTTTTCGTTTTTTTTCAGTGACGGGAGCAGATTTGGAACAAACTGTGTTTTTTTTAAAAAATTTTGCTCAAAATACTCATTTACATCCCCAAAAAATTTGACATCCTTTCAAAACTAGCTACACCCGCCCCCCAATCTTAAACCCTTCGCGCTGGCACTGCATATATATATATATATATATATATATGCATTTTTTGGTCTATGTTACTAGAGTTGATAGCCAGAAGTGACGAAATCAATGGTTATATATAATCCTCTTGAACTACAATATCGTTAAAATTCCAATGTTTCCCAAATAAGTTTATATAATTACCCAATTGTTGCTTCTAGTTTCGAGCTTCGTCGGGAAAGATGCTTTATGCCATTAGACTCAGCTCGTCGAGCTCTACAAACTGGGGTATTTCCCATTCGAAACAGCGTTTCACTGTTAGGGATCTACCCGCATTAGTCCTGAGAGTTTTGGATAAAAGTGTTTGCTAAACCAAAGAAAAAATGCGATCTGATATCTTCCATGTAGCAGATGCGCTTTTTAACTATTTTCTTTATTTTGATTTAGTAATTTCACCTCCTCAATATCGAAACAAGAAACTCGAGGAAATGATTAATGTCTGTAAAAATCAATTAACAGTGAATATATGTTGGGATAACTTAGCTGATCAAGACATGGAAATCGTTGCATATTATTTGTTACAAAATAATACGGTAAGAAAATCGTGTTCATTTCTATTACTTGGAAGAGCTAGAGTAGATCCATTTTGCTTTTCGTTTCGTAATATATCAAACACTGGGAAACAGTCTATTTCTATAATTCCGTATTTTCACAAAATACTATGAAGCGTCAAACTAGGTGAAACTCACTGTGTAGACATGCATTATACTTCGAGAAAATATGTAATTCAAAGAATAAAGTAAATTTGTGAAGATTTCTAACAAACGAATATTAAAATCTTCATACTAAATACTGAGTAGTTCTCATTTCGTTGAAGGACTTTTGTGTATTTAATAGTGTGAAAGTTAACTACAGACACCATCACTTGATGTATCTCGATTCCATTTTCCTTGAGAAGTTCAATCGTGGAGGATTAACTTTGAAATACATTCCAACCAGAAATGAATAAATTTCAATAAGATTACATGAGTGTTAGTCACAAGATAATAATTAAATTCAGACCATTTTAGTGGTTTCACATATAGTTCAATCAAAGCCCAGAACTGCGACATACAATATATAGTTAAGGACATTTAATTTTCAAATTTTAGAATGAAATAAAACCTACCTGTTGTATTTTTAAAAATATTTTCTTCTTAAGAAAACACTTATTATTATTACTATCTAAAAGGGTGAAAGGACGTTTTTTAATGCAGCACGTAAAACAAATCCTGCAGCATTTGAAATGATTTTTTAAAAATTCACTAGAACGACTAGAAAAAGCATCTAATTTCCGAAATATCAACAACTTAAAAATATATAAAGATTGTACTGACAGCTACGGAGCTCAGGAGATGGCTAACAATCGTTCAGCCGTCAGTTATTTAATCGCCACAGTATGACTGAAAATCGAGCTAGGTTTACAAAAGCTCTTAAGTTTTTAGATACATGTTGTAATACGATTTTCTAAACATTTTATTGGTTGATACATATCAAGTTCACTGTCTATTAGTGACGTAAAAGATCAATTTTACATTGTATAATCATTTTAAAAGACATCTCGTATATTAATCAAAAAAAGTCCTATCTCATCTCATTGTTCGGTACCACCATCACCTACTCATGAAAGCGTTCCTTTAAATCTTATCTGAGTTCTAGAAAATTATTAGCGTATCCTACAATAGACATTCTACACATCTACTTACATGAAATTTGATGATTAATAATAACAAAACAGACGCCAATATAGGAACGATTTAGTATTTATCTACTTAGTACTCTCTAAAAGTTGCCGCCCTAAATCGTACTAGTCCTAAAGTATCACCAATCCCGAAAGGATTAATTCAAATGCTGTTCATTCGACTGAAATTATCATACTTAGGTAATAAGGTCTACAACTGAAAAAGTTACATCTTTCTTTCTCTCAGACCTAAATGAGGATAGCCAAGATATTCATATCTGAGGTATCCATGGATGATCATATAGTATAGAATAATTCAAATCTCACTCTTCGTGATACATCCAATATGTTCTCGTGTCAGATATGCTCATAGGTATCTCAAAAAACATTTTCCCTCAAACCAGACAAACTTTGGCTTGTAAGTTTTCTCAACAAGGTGACAATTTTTGGAAAATCAGTAGATTTTAGAGAAAATCATGAAAAATTGTTTCAGAAGACTTTCCTCGAACATGTATCTCATAATTTTAGGTGGTCTATTTACCGTAAAAATTTCAACTGAGTCAGAATTATTTTCTTAAAGATTCGCAAATCCTTAGAAAAAGAAAGGGGGACGGAGATATCTTTCAAGAATGTTTTTTATCACCAAAAAACAAATATATCAACAACAGTTAATGTCACAACGAATTCAAGCGTTTAAATATTTTACAAAGCAATTTCTCATAAATTACCTCGATATCTTAAGAAATTTTTCATCGAATCATAAAAATAGTAAAACGATACAATTGTCATTTTTTTCTGAGTCGTACAATCATAAAAATTCCTAAGAATATTCTAAAATAATTATTTCAGCAAACTTTCCAATTTTCTAGATTTACTAGAAAATATTTTTGAATTGTGAAGAAAAGTCTTAACTATATATAATAATTGTTTGAAAATCTCTGAAAATTACTAAGAATTTTTCAAAAAACTAGAGAATTTTCACCTTGTCTAATGAACTTTTAAAATATTAGTAAAAGCTCAAAAAAAAGACATTAAGTAATTCCACCAATTTGAAAAACACAAAAAAATCTGAAAGTATCACAAAAATATTTTGAAAAACCTCTTAAAAATTCCAGGCAACTAAGGTTTCACAACATCTAGCTCATTTCTTGCGAGATAACAAAATCGTTTTCATTTTCCTTTTCTTTATCTCTCTCATATTTATCTTTCTCCCTATTCATAGACACTCACTAAGCTGTATCTTGGAGGCAATCAAATTGGACATATTGGAGCACAATATCTCGCCAATGCTTTACAAGATAACAAGGTATTTCTCATTTTCCTCTTTATTTCTCTCTCTCACATTTATCTTTGTCTCTATTCATAGACGCTCAAGGTGCTGAGTCTTGGGGACAATCAAATTGGACATATTGGAGCACAATATCTCGCCAATGCCTTACGAGATAACAAGGTGATTCTCATTTTTCTCTTCCTTATCTCTCTCTCTCTCATACTTATCTTTCTTTCTATGCACAGACACTTACCGAGCTGGATCTTGGGGATAATAAAATTGGAGATGTTGGAGCACAACATCTCGCTAACCCTTTACGAGATAACCTGGTGATTCTCATTTTCCTCTTCTTTATTTCTCTCTCATATTTATCTTTCTCGCTATTCACAGACACTCACTGAGCTACATCTTCAGAACAGTCAAATTGGAGATGTTGGAGCACAATATCTTGCGAATGCCTTACGAAATAACAAGGTGATTCTCATTTCCTCTTCTTTATCTCTCCATCATATTTATCTTTCTCTCTATTCTTAGACACTCAAAGAAGTGTATCTCTTCTTTGGAAACAAGATTTCCTTGTCACTTCAAGGACAACTGCAGCGAAAAGACAATCGGTTGAAATAATAATTGCTTTTGTTGCTTTTTTTTTGATTGCTAACTAATAAATAATTGCTCTAAAATTCTTTTTTGTTTCGTTTCTATTCTAGTCGCGCGCGCGACTAGAGATACCTCTGAATTATAGTGGCACGATGACCTTACACTATAGATAAGGCTCCACACCTTCTAGAGAGGGATACAAAGATTAAATGGTCGATTTTGTCATCCTAATCGATCAGTAACTCTGGGTCCAAGGTTTTGCCCCCATTGGACAGGGCTCTGAAAATGAATATTCTTATCTCTCTTTCTCAACTATTTAAGACATTAAGATAATCTTATCTTTCATGATGATGATGATGATTGAGGGCATGCAAAATTCTTAACCAGCAGAATTTAGAACTTTGTATCTTATCATTCTTTATATCATTATCGATCTAAGTTCTCGTAAGAATCCTAATTCTATAGCAGAATTTTAAATAGAATCCTATAATAGAAGCAGAATTTTAATACATCAAGTTAATGGTAAGTTACAAAATTCTGAATTCTACTTGGCTAGAATTTTGCAACTACTGAATATATCATTCCTATTTATACACTATTTTTCAAATTTTCAGTACTAAAACATTTAGAAGAAAAATATTGTCGAATTAGAAAGATGAAGAAAATTCATAGACAATATAAGATTCATTTTTTAATTAGTCGATAAAACACATATATAATAATTTATTTTATATTGAATAAAGAAAAAAAGGTTGGCTGGTGTTTGTTTTCGATTTTCATTTTTCTTGTATGCTCATTCATTCGAGGGCAGAGAAAATTTCGATGGTAAACTTAATTTCATACACATTGGAATTTAACCATAATTCTAACGTTTAAACAGAACTTTTATATATTTCATACATTAACCAATGTGTGTCAGTAAAAGTTCTGTATAGAAATTCTGTTTTTTTTTCCAAAAAATGTAACTAGAATTTCATAGAAATTCTATTTTACAAGCAGATTTATACTTTAGAAAATAAATATAAATACTAGAGGATTAAAAAAGACATCTTTCTATAATAAATGAATAGATAAATTTTTAGTAGAGGAATAGAATGTGGTAATAATCATTATTCATTCTCACTATCCACATCACTTCGATATATGATCTTATTAAAAAAACAAATGATGAAAATATATGACAAAATTTTTGAGTTTATTTTGTTTCTGTCTAAAATATAACTTTTTTGTGAGTTAATTTGTGAAAACTAAAATTTAGATTCTTATAAAAAAATTCTTTAATTTATTTCCTTTTTCATTTTGTAGGGAAAAAAATGAAAACTTACCATCAGTAGATGATTTAGTTCGAGCAGGATTTTTTATACAGGTACAAAAACTATTGTTACTTGTTTCTATTGCAATGGATCATCCAATGATTGAACATGCTCGATGGTTTTCACATTGTGCTTATGCGAAACAATTATGTGGTGATGAATTGTTGTCATTCCAAGTATCAAAATGAAGGAAATCAGAGAACAAAATGGTAAATATCGTATTAGAATAATATTCATAATTTTTTTATTTTATAAGAGCATATGATCGCGAACTAACATCAAATGAAACAGAAACAATGAAATCAACAAATTCTAATGCTAATGATTAAAATCAATCGACTAACTCAGCGGCACTCAATGTTTCTGACGTCTGAGAGACGGAAGAAAAGCGAATAGCTTGCATCCCATGTGGACTTGAACTAAAATTATGTTCAATATATCAACGAAAAATTGAAGCATTTGTTAAAATTTACATCTAGCAATGCATCAGAAGAGTTTTAAATGGTTATGCTATTTTTTCAATCAATCGATCAGTCTCAAGAAGAAGTTATATAATAGGCAGTATTTTTTAAATGTTTTTTTTGTAAATAAATTGTATTATTTTATCCATTTAATGTTTAAATCAGATTTTTTTTCGATAGTTAACTCAGCCAGTTTTTTTAATTTTTTTTATCATATAATTTATCAGGGTTACAGTTAATATTTAAATCTCTGCTTGTTTGTTCTATCAATGTAATGTAGTAGATACGTATGCGTCATCGATAAGATGAATCTAAAATTGAAGAATGCACACATTTTATCTAATTGAAATGTGTCGTTTTTTATTTTATTTATTGGAATGAAGATGATTTCACAAATGAATATAATTTTGCTCGGTTCACAGTGAAAGTAATGGATATTGTCCACACGCTAATGATTTTAATAAAAGAATCCACTGAGTTTTTCCTAGAGAAAAGAATAAATCTGAGTTATACTTACATATATATATATATATACATAACATCCAGGGGTGGCGCGAGTCGACCAACATTGAGGGGGTGTAGCGAAGTTTTTTGAAAAAGAAGGTCGAGTTTTACAAATTTTTGGGGGGGTGTAACATTAGTTTTGCTAATAAAACGCAAGAAAATTACCGATTTCATGTAGGAGAAAACGAAAATTTTTAATGATTGGGGGGGTGTTACACCCCCGACACCCCCCCCGGTCGCGCCACCCCTGATAACATCGATATAACACTGCAGATTGGTCATTGGTTTTATTTATATAACTTATTCATATTTTTGTATAGCAAACATAGAGCTTTATTCTAGTAATAGATATAATAACGTTATCTGTGTGCAAGAGAAGATTACATTTTTTCTTGCAGAAATTTATTGGTTATTAATAGTTCGATATTTGTTTTCTTTTACTGGTTAATTAATCGATTCATGTAAATAAGAATAAATATTATATAATATAATTCTTTTTTGTCGTTTTGAAATGTCTTAAGAATTGTTCTTGTTTGGCTGAAATATTCGTTTTCATGAGAATATGATAATTGAAAGAAAATCAGATCAGATATATATTTGAAATGAGAAGTATTGTCTGTTGTATTAGTTAATCATTCACAAATGATGCATTTGACGTCGATTTGCTTATGAATATTGATACTCTAAAGGAGACATCATCAATTTATTTCAAATTATACTAAATTCTTTATTAATCACAAGATTAAACTCTAATTTAATAATTTCAAAAAAATAATATTATTAATCAGTCTTTTCTATTTTATAAAAGTTCTTTTTTTTTCTCATTAATAATGTTTTTCTATGTTTACAAACGGTCGATCAATCGATTAGAACATTGACATGTTCGTCGTTCAGTATAGTACATACCATTTCTTTTTCCGCTTCATCTCATTTCATCTCATCTCTTTTTCCTCTATTGTCATTATTAAATCTCTTGATAATAAAATCATTCAGTGATCGAAACTCTATATAAAAAAAAAAA
>JAJEKB010001230.1:37295-73931 GCA_022393335.1 Macrotrachela quadricornifera | reverse complement strand
TTTTTTTTTTCTAAGACTGACTATAATTGGAATTTGGAAAGAAAGGCCATCCGATGAAATGCTTCTAATTTTTTAACGAAGATAGCTAGAGACCGGTGGTTTTCACCATTGGAAAGAGCAGACCGGGAGATGTAACTTCATTGAAAAATAAAATTTTCTGAAGTTTTTCTAGGTCAACTCTCTTATCATTTTTTAAAAGGGAACGGAATGAATAGAATGCTTTATATCTTTCTAACGAAAAGAGCTGGAGAACTACAATTTCCAACATTCGAAAGAGCATGGCTGGCAGCACAAATCCACGTGAAAATAAAAAAAACTTCGAAGCGTTTGAAGAGCAACTATAGCGAAGCAAAGTCGGAGAGACAGGAAATTCTTTATAAAAAAAAAAAACTTTTTTTCTGAAAAATAACATGACGTTTCGATTTCGGTTCGCTAGAGTTGGTCTAGTACTTCGGAGAATTTTACTTTTCCATGAAGTTGCGTCTCCCGGTCTGCTCTTTCTAATGGTGAGCACCGCAGGTCTCTAACTATCTTGGTTAAAAAGTCAGATGCATTTCATCGGATGGCTTTCTTTTCAAATTCCAATAATAATAAAATCAAGTTTTTTCTTAGCGTATATGACACTTTTTTGTTAATTTGATCAACTCAGAACATGTCTATGAGTTCTTTTTTTTACTTGCTAACTTTGCTTATCGTTACATTTCAGAATTGTAACCTACTTGGCCGGACTGCAAGAATTGAAGCGATTGAACCGGCTGGTTTCCACTGATTTATACTAGTCGAAAAGAATTTCCTTAGTATGACGGCTCTTCTCAATACAGAAATATCTTGAAAGGAAGTTTCAACACTATTATCACAATAATAAGATAATAATTATCTAAAATACTTACTGTTCTATTTGGTGTTCTTCTTCGTTCTTCTTTTAATCTTTGGAAATGACGAACGCTACTAGCTTACACGTACTTAACTACTCCGTTCACTGCACTGATAGCTACATAAACCGACCAGTCTGTCTAGATCTCAAAATTTGTTTGAATTAGTCGAGTCTTATATATTTGAACAATTCTATACCAGTTATACCACTGTGACGTATCTCTGTGTATGTCTATTCTCGTTCAATTTGATACTTATGTAAAAAACATCAATCAAATACTATTGAACATGGAGAACAATAAACAGAGCAAACAAACTCAAATATAATATCATTTAGAAACGTACCATTTCTGAGAAATAATTTTATTGATATTCCAGTTTTTTGGATGTTTTCGAATACTATTAAACGAGATAGACTGCACTAAAATAAAGAAGAACTAGTTTGGAAATATTTAGTAATATGAAAAAAGTATTAAGCTATCTAAATATGGCATCCCAAAAGTGAAAACATTTTACAACTTACGACACCGGTTGATAACTTTTTTCTTTGTATTCGAGTTGGACACATTGTGGACTGATGGATTTAACTTTAGTTGAAGTTGACATTAATTAAAACTCATTTTATGCCATTCTTCAGATAAGATATCATCATGTTTCTATCTATCTTTCACTTTAGAAAAAGGTTCAAAGGTTTGAGTAACAAATAATCTTATACTTCTCTATTTTCATATGTTCATATTATGAAATTTACATGCCTTCTCATTGAAATTATCAACTTGGCCTGTTTAAAAAGAAAAATAATTTATTTTCGTAGTTTACAGAAATAGAAAAAAAGACTAAAAACTGATCATATATCATGTGAAAACTTTTTTTTATTAAATAAAATGAACTGGTGCTCAATTTCTTTTTTTGATTAATAATAATAATAAAAAAAGAATATTGTTTGTTTTTTACTTTGCAGATAGGAAAAGATAAGAAATGAATATATCAACTAATGATCTGTCATTTTTGAATGATCGGTGAGAAAGAGAAGAAGCTTTATATAGTATATTGTAAATTGTAAACTGTAGTTCCCGACAGCGATCGATGATATCAGCCGGTTTTCAAATCTCATCATCATCAACTAATTCACCATTTGAATAATATTCATCAAAATTACCAGCATCTGTTCGTGGAGCACTTAATCATACAACAAGTTGCTATGAAATGATGTTTTTCTCGTTTTCTCATTGATTAATTCTATATAATAGATGTATCATTACTAAGTGCTCGATTTTCACGTAATGGTTATTGCTGGCTTGTATTGGGTCAAACAGCTTATGTTTGGCTAGCTTCTAGTTCCAATCGTCTAACTGTAAAATTATAAATATTTATCATTTTGATTTTTAATTATTATTTATTTGTAAGGATGCTGTTATACATCAAGAATTAAAATTACCTGAATGTGCACTTGGACAACAAGCAAATTTAATTGAACTTTTTTCTATAAATCCTAATGATGATGATTGTTGTTTATGTTTAGTAATAACATGTGATGGTTATGCTCGTTATTGGCGAACGATTGTACGAACAAATGATTATTATGATGTTAAACTTGAATTTGATCAAATCGAACTTTTATGTCATTTTAAAGTAATTCAAAAAAACACAAAGGATCATAACCTAAACATGTTTTATTTCAATATTAGGATGATATTTGTGTATGTGATTCTTATTCTAGAAGATTAAATACAATTCCATGTAATGCATTATGTAATAAGGTAAATAGACATATGTTCGTCCATCATCTTCATCGTTACTTTCATTAATTGGTTTTGGTTTAAATCAATGTTATCTGGTACAAGTCGTCAAATGAAAGATAATGAAATTCTTCATGGACTTCATTCATTAAAAACTGATACATCAACACAAACAACAATAACAATGAATATTGATTTAATATCATTAACTGATAAACATTTATATTTTTGGTATTTAGCAGAAAATGAAATTCAAATAAATATTTTAGTTTTATTTCGAAATAAATAGATAATAAGAAAAACTTTTATTAATAGCTTGTACATTCACTTGATCTTCAAGAAATATTTGCTAATGAAGCAGTAAAAGAACAAGTTTGTGATTGATTAGTTTTTTTTGTATTGAATAAAAAATATAAAAATTATTTTATTTTAGAAATCAGATGAAAATCATCGAAATATTTCATGTATATTATTAAGTGTAACACAGTATGTTATATATGGGCAATTTCATTTGTTAGGGACGTGACCAAAAAAAAGACATCGACTTTCACTGCGAGTACTTCAGCTTAAAAAAACCACGAACTGAAGCAGTATTCTTGAAAAGTAAATAGTACATGCTGTAGGTGACATTCGATAATACAAAACTTCTATCTGACGTTTTTTCTCAGTATGCTTAGATTTTTCAGAAACTATAATTTACTTTTTGTTAGGGACATGACACAGTGCGAATAGACTATTTTTGATTCTTTTATATTTCTACAGATACTTACTGATTTATCGCCAAACTTAGGACTACTATTCTTCAAAGTGTGCTCTTTCATGAATTACATTAAGAAACTATTTTGCATTTTGTTAAGGTTTCTAACAAATTTGATTACTAAGAGGAGGTTTTAATAGTTCCTTTTTGATTTTTTAAGATACATTTACGTAATATGCTCACAACTTTATTAAAACAGGTTTAATGGTTTTTAAAACTACGGAAACGAGAAACGAACACCATTTTTCATAAACTGGAAAGCACAATTTGGAAATATACTAAACTTTTGCAATAGAGCTTCGACTTTTACAAAAAACGCATTTGTCCCATTTTTCGTGAAATTGCCCATATATAAAACATACTTTTCTGTATTTTAAATCTTTTTTTTTAGTAGCTATCATTGAATTGATTGTAATACAGCATTATGTTTTTCCTTATTCTTATTTTTATTCCTAATCTATATATATATATATATATACAGAAATGTGTATATACCAAAGACGTTTTTCTTTATTTTAAATCCTGTTTGTTTTTAGTTCGTATGATTCAGCTTTTAATTGAGCATCATTGTTATCGCTATTTTTTTTTGGTCGATAGTCTATATATATATATAGAAATGTGTACATATGAAAGACATTTTTCTTTATTTTGAATCCTTTTTCGTTTGAGTAAGCATCATTTTTATCGATATTCGTTTTTTGTGCTTCAGTATATATGTAGAATAAACGCATTTTGGGAAAGGTGGGAGACGTGACTGTACATTATGTAAAGAAGTCGAACATTTTTGACGTGAATGCCAAATTCCGCTTGAAATAGTCATTGTTCTCGGCGATCAGATGATTGTCCACTGCTGTTGTTATCTTAATATTTAGAAACGGAATTGAAATATTTAATTCGGTTTCAGATCTATAATTTTCTAATCAGTAAATATGCTTTGCCTAAGTGCTGCTGTTGCAAGTATTGTTGAAACTGAAGGTGGTGCTGCACCTGTTTTATTAAGTAGTGTATCGTCAGGATTAGCAGTGTGTGGTACAGCTATAGTTGCTGAAACTACTGAAGGCGCAAGTGCTGCTACTGTTGTAGCGACATCCGCAGTAGCTGGTGCAATATCTGTACTATATCAGCAGGTGCAGCGGACAGTGCAATGGTTATTGCAACAGGTTAACAAGTTTTTATTTATTTGAATTAAATAAACTATTCTAATCATCATAGTTGTTAACGTCTAAATGAATTGAAAAATTATATTTTTTTAAAATTAGGAACGGCAGCTGGAGCAACATCAGGAGGTGCACTCGGTTCTGTTATCATGAGTTTTGTTTTGCGTCGGGTGGGTTAGGTGGTCGTTGGTTCTACAGACGACAAATTAACTCGTCTTTATCCATTTGATTGTTGGAAACCAGTACTTCATGATGACTCAGTTGAACCATCAAACGGAAAATTTTTACGTGATATAATTATAGATTCACGCATAAAGAAAGTAACAATAGAAATTAATTGTGATGATAATATATTACAATTTATAGTTGAAAATATATGGAATGAACGTTTTAATATTGATTTTTTTTATTTAATGACAACGAAACAATTAGTTGCGCATGCACAGAAAATATAACTGTACTTTATAAATCAAGAAACTTTTTAATTAAATAAATAGTTTGAATGGAATATTTCTTAATGGAAAATGATCAAATTTTTATATATAATCAAGTAAATAATGAATCAACTAGAGCTTTCGAGTCATCTAGATCCATCGACAATAGTAAATAATGATGAAGTTGTAATTGTTGAAGATGGACTAACAGCTACTATTGCCAATATGGTTCTACGTAATCACATTAAGATAATAAAATTAATAATAAATTCGTAGGTCCTCATTGGCAATAGTCGCTGTATGGTAACTTTCTTCGAAGACTTTACAACCTATTTTGATAAATTACTAAATTTCTATAGTGCCCATTCACATCCTATTTAACCACTAGCACCCTTTTCCTACTTTGTTTTTCTTTTTCTTGAAACTTTATGTGCTAATGACAAATTTGAATCATTTTTAAGTGGTCAGGATTAATAAGGTCAACCCACTCAAATAAAGCATTACAATAATAATAGTTGGCAATAGTAGCTGTTAGTCCATCTTCAACAATTACAACTTCATCATTATTTACTATTGTCGATGGATCTAGATAACTCGAAAGCTCTAGTTGATTCATTATTTACTTATTTATATATAACAATTTGATCATTTTCTATTAAGAAATATTCCATTCAGACTATTTATTTAATTAAAAAATTTATTGATTTATATTACAAAAACCCTATGAATTTATTATGAGTATAACTTTTCTTGTTTTGTTTTTGAATAAAGTTTATACTATTCATTTCACTTTGAATAAGTGCACGGGTTAGACTTGAGGAAATCCATGCTTTTAGAATATTTTTCAAAATTTGAGGGTGAGTTGAGAGGTGAGTGATGACGAAAGTAAAGATGCACATTTATGAGTAGACCTTTGCACAATCTAATAGATCCTAGTGAACTTGTATTGAAAATTCTGTGAGAAATAATATGAAAGATTTGATGTAAATTTTCAAGCATTTCGTAATTCATTTACATCATGGACTCTGATAAATAGCAACAAGTTTATATATGATTAATTACAACAACCAATACAAAGGAATATTGGGTAGAAAACTGTTGCTCTCAAAGCCCTTTAAGGAAGGTATGTCAATAACTATTGTCGACATTAAAGTATAGTGAATTTAGATCCTTTTTGAATATCTTCAAAACAAAAACAGTTTTCACTATTTTAAAGAGAAATATGCAGGAAGTAAAACTTTGTTGAATTATCTGAATTATGCATTGGCCAACTTGGTCAGCTTTGCAGTAGATTTTGATTAGAAATTTTCGAAAAACTTCTTTCAATGAACTATATCTTTCAATTTAGTCATTCAATCGAGAAGACGTTTGTTTACCAATGTACACAAGGCCGATTCTTCTAGTTTATTTTGTTTAGAAGTTATAACCATTTTAGTTACTGGAAGTCGTGATCTCGGTCAACTGATCACTGATCTTTCTAAGCTCTGTTGAGTTTGAGTTATTCGACTACATTGAATACACTGGTGACATTTATTTTTAGTTTTAATACGATTATAAACTGCTTGGTCATAAATTGTATATTTCAGTCTATACAACGTTTTGAATGTAAGATGAAGTGTTATGTAGTATTTTTAAGATCCTGTTTCTGCAAGATGGAATCGATTGTAAATTAAAAATGTAAATACCATCATGGGATTCAGCGTAGTCGAATATCCCAAACGTAATACAATTTAAAGTGATCAGTGATCAGTTGGAGGAGATCAGATGCTTCCATTAAAACGCTTATAACTTCCGAACAGAATAAGCTAGCAAGGTCAAATTTGTGTAGGCCGGCAGACAAATGTCTTCGCTATTATCTCAGTAAATTGGACTATATAGTTCATTGTAGAAATAACCTGTTTAAAAAATGTAAAAACAAATAAACATTACGTAGATAGATTAACTCTTTAAATGCCAGTACCCACAATTCAGAACTTCTTATTAAGAATTGTAGTTTTCGAATACCTCGCGAATAAAAAAAAAAATATCGAGATATGGTTTTTGCTATGATAAAGATGACAGTTGGAGGTATATATCTTTTATAAAGATCCTAATACCAATGAGACCATTTTCCTTAATAAGCTTGACAGATCTTCGAAACCCCATTTTGGAAAAGTATCCTTTATCCAGGAGGCCAGTACTCAAAAAATTAAAATAACAAAAGTTGATGTTAAAGTAAATGCCCACAATGGATCGTCAGCTGATAGCTATCTGTTCGACGGCGTTTTTGATGGTCCTTCTTTCAATTTTTTCTTTTCATCATTTTCTGTTTTGATGTTTTGTTTTTCGACAATCAGCTTTCGCCATTTTTCTTTTCGGCAATCTGCTTTTCTACGTCCTGTTTTTCGACATTTAACCACCTATTCAACTGATCTCTGTGATAATGATTTTAGATTGAAAAGATTCACCAAACTTAAAATTTCATAAAGTATTTAGTGAAATCACTTTTATGAGAATATTCTCGAATAATTTCTGTAGACTATAGTTAAAAGCATATGTAATCAATTTTTAATTTATCTATGATTATACTAGCGGTTAACGACGACAACTGAAATTGTTCTAATTATTGTTATCGTATACAGAATTTTGTTTGAGTTTTGACTAATGATTTGATAGAATTATTGCATATTAATAAGATTTTGTCTTTCTTATCTACGAATATTGTAAATTGCATAAACAATATTAATGAAAATTTTCTAGTTAAAATATATTATATTTAAGAAGGTTTACGAAATTTGAATTTAAAAATAAATGATTGTTGCAAATATGTTCTACTGTAATTATGTGTGTCGTTGTAAAAGCGTTGTTTTTATATCTTTGTTTAGTCAATATTTTGGGATGTTTCAATAAATTTTTCTAATTCAAAATTCTATTTCTTTTTTCTTTTCAGAAGAGTTTTGTTTCTGAGAATTCGTTACTTCGTGTAAGTTTACAACAATGATGGCTTTTTTTAGACATTCTATTTATTTAGGGTACTAATCTCAAAAATGCTATTAAAGGAAGAGAAATCAATATGTTCTACTAGTGTATATTTTTTTTGCTACTGTTGTTGTTGTAACTAACTTTTACTAAAAAGAAGAAAAATCATGCATATGTGAGAATTTTAAAAGTATGATTCATGTTTACTTTATTGTGGGTGACGAAAAGATTCATATTTAGTTAAATATTGACAATGTCAATCAAAACAAAAATCAGAAGAAGAAAAGTAGGAAAAAAATCCTTTGTTATATAGTTAAAATTCTATTTTTCTGTTCGATGTTTTGTCATTAATTTTCGTCATTCGTTTCAACGAAAGAATGAAAGTAATATTCAATAATGTAACAATTATTTTTTGTCTGGTACTAATACTTAGTAAGGTACGGCTCAGCCATCAATATGTTTATTCATGTAATTCAAGTGCACCATGTGGATGTTCGTCTAATGCTGCATCACTGTCTCGTATTGTTGGTGGAGAATCAGCAGGAACAAATACTTGGAATTGGGCTGTGTCTATTTCTATTAATAGTAATTCATTGTGTGGTGGAGCTATTTTATCAAGCTCATGGATTATTACAGCAGCACATTGTCTAGTTGGAATAACGCCATCGCAAGTGACTGTGTATGCTGGTTCAAATAGTCGATTTTCTGGTCAATCTCGAGTTGCATCCGCTTTGTATTCACATTCAGGCTATGTTAGCAGTACTAAGGTGAATGACATTGCTTTAATTCAACTCAGTACTCCGTTAACAATGCCTAGTTCGACGGTAAAGAGTATATGTATGCCAGCAGTAAGTTCTTCTACATTGTCTTCGGGTGAATGGCCATCTGCAGGCTTATATGTAAGTTATATTCTGTTACCTTTTTTTCTTTGAAATTAATAATCCATATCATTGAATAGGTTGTAGCTGTAGGTTGGGGTACGCTAACAGAAGGTGGCTCATTGCCATTGTATCTTCAACAAGTAACTGTTCAAACAATTGATTATCGTGCTTCTTTTTGCAGCTCTATAATAAACGATCAAACAAAGCAATTTTGTGCTGGTATTTCTGGAGGTGGCAAAGGTACTACTTTCTATTCAATCTCTATCTTTCTTTCTTCAATCTATTATTTATCTTCTTACAGATACATGTCAAGGTGATTCAGGTGGACCATTAATGATGTTTACAACCAGCAATCAATGGGTATTAGTTGGTTTAACTAGTTATGGTAGAGGATGTGCGCGAGCAGGTTATGCAGGTGTCTATACTCGTGTAGCTGCGTATCAAGATTGGATAAGACAAATAACAAGTGGTGCATATATTAATGCAACCTCTTCAAACTCAGCAGGAATTAATGCTTTTCCTTCAACTACTCCATCATCATCAGCAAATATTCATTTATTATCGATTTCTTATTTACAATTTTTTTCTTTTCTTATATATTCTTATTGTATTTTACCTATCATAAAGTAACTTCTATTAAGTCTTTAAAAAGTGTGATACCTTATTTATATTCTTGACTATTAATCAGAAGTAAAACTTTGTTTCTTTTTATGAATAAACAAGCGTTGAAAACTTTTTTCAAAATTGATTATTTAATAACCTATATCATCGATCGATGTAATATTATATCAAATATTTAATGCAGATGAATGTTTTGTATTGTTTCACAAATAGTATATAGATAGTGGTAGACATTGACAAAAAAAAGCAATTTTTTTAAATTACGTCGTACGCTTCTACGAAAACACGTTGTTTTGGTAGCCATACTATAAATAAATTCATCATTAAGCAACATAAAACAAAATATTTAAAACTAACGTATGAGAAAAATATAGTTTAAATGGTATGAAGAATTTTTCACATAAGTAAACAGTATCGTTTGAAATAAGCAAACAGAAAAACGTTAAAATAAAAGTATCATGTGCTATTGATTGGTTTTTTTTGTTCGCGTTAAACTATTCATATTGCCACAGAAAAAACTTGATTTGTTTAACTTGAAAAATTTTTCGAAAACTTTGCAATGAAAATGCTCAGCTGCTGTGACTCTGTCTGAATTTATTCATCAGCTTCGTAAGATATGCGTACTCTCCAACTTTCAAATCAAATACTGTTTTTGAAAAAGATGTTGATAAATCACTATTTAGATGGTGGGAGGTGAATGAGGGCAAAAGTAAAGATGCGTATGATTAAACTATAACAACCAACCTAGAGAAATATTGGGAAGAAAATTGTCGCTCTCAAAGCTCTTTAACGAAGATATGTCATTGGTCTGACTTGTGACTTGCTCAATTCTGATTATACTCAAATTCTTTTTTGAATATCTTGAAAACAAAAGCAGCTTTCACCATTTCAAAGAGGAATGTGAAAGAAGTAAAATATTGTTGAATTATATATTGGTCAGTTTTTGCAGTGAATTTTGATCAGAAATTTTTGAAAAAAAACTCTTACAATGAACTGTGTTTCAATTTAATCAATCAATCGAGAAAGTATTTTTGTGTATTTCTGTCTATACAACATTTTGAATGTAAGATGAAGTATTATGTAGTATTTTTTAGATCTTGTCTCTACAAAGTGAAATCGTTTCTAAATAAAAAATATTAATACCATCATTGGATTCAGCGTATTCAAACACCTCAAACATAATACAATTTAAAGTGATCAATTGACAGAGATCAAATACTTCCAATAAAATGCTTAGAACTTCTGAACGGAGTAAGGGAGCAAGATCAGCAGACAAACGTCTTTGCTTTCATCCTTAAAAATATTCAAAGATATTGAAATTCATTATATTTTAACATTGAGAATATATTTTTGATATACGAAAATATATGATTATATCAATGTATATTTTTATTCTAAATAAAATATTATTTTGTTGTATTTTTTCAAAAACTATATGAATAATTTAATGCTAGTGTAAAATTTTGTATAATTGAAAAATATAATAAAAAGAGAAACAAGACTTTATTATTCTGAATATGATTCTTCATCACTATCAATATTATCATCACTGGCAAGAAATTGTTGAATTAATAGTCTTTGAAGTGTTGTTGGATGATTTGATAGTTGATCGATTGAAGGTGAAAGTGTAGTTTGTACGGAAGCAACATTTGTTTCAACAGGTGGTGATAAACTTGGTTCTATAGAATCATTTATTTTATGTGTCCAACGTACATGAGCTCGACGATTATCCCACTAAAAGAAAAAAAAAACAGTATATTATTTTTATATAAAATCATTAAAGAATCTTTATACCGATGTTGATATAATATAATTTTCAAATGGATGCCAAGATACATCACGTACGCATTTATCTCTCCCTGCACCATATTGATTTTTTCGAATACAAAGACTTCGTTCAGTAGCACCGGTCAGAACATCATAAACTAAAAACAAAAAACATAAATTCAGAATATTAATTTCTATTTAATATTTTAAAAAAGAATTACTAACTATATACACAACCATCAGATGATCCAGTAATAATATATCGTTGTCCTGTTGTAAATGATGGTGAAAAATAACAACGTATAAGAGTATAACCAACAGAATGTCTACGATATGTATATACACTTGGATCACCTGATATACCATGTCTTTGAACTAAAAATCATATTAATTAGTTATACAAAACAAAAAAAAATTTTTTTTTTCAGAGTTTTTCTATTACGTGTTTGTGGTTGTGCTCCAACTCGATAATCCCAAACACGATTAACAGCATTTGACGCAATACGACTTTTTTGTACTGTTGATTCATTAGCAAAACGACGCATATCCCATAATTTAATACTTTGATCTTTACAATTAGATATTAAATATCTTGTATCCATCTAAATATAAGAGATGAAATTAAAAATATAAAATATATTTAAAACAAAATTTTTTACTCGACTATCTATAAAAGTAATTCCACTTGTATGACCAGCAAATATTCCAACTGGTTTTGGCTGTGATTCATTTAATGCTCGTCTATCCCAAACTGAAATAAGACCATCATCAGAACCACTAACAATTAAAGAATTTGTATTATCAATAAAACGAACAGCATTAACATCATTTTGATGTGCTTCAACCTAATTTAAATTAAAAAGTTTTAACAAAAAAAGAAATTTTATTTTGTTGTCATCAATATTTACACGTAATGTTCGTTTTTGTTTTTCAAGATCAAAAATATATACACATGTGTCATTTGAACCGCAAATTATTTCTGAACCATTTACAGAAAATTGTAAAGAAAATATTGCAAAACGATTTGTACGAGGTTTTAAATTTAATCCAATAATATTTGATTGAAATTGATTATCATTTACTTTTATCAAATAAACTAAATAAAAAAACAAAAAATTTTTTTTGTAAATATTTTATTTTATTTCAATATTACTATAATCCGACCATGTTGAATAAGCAATATGTATTCGATTAGGTGATAAAGCTGTATCTAATATAGACCAACCAACATCATCAACTTCAATTTCTGCTAAACGATTAAATATTCGTGATGATGATGTATCATATAAACGAATACAATTATCTATTTAATAATAGTAAAAAGATACTATTGATTATAAATATTATTCTTGTTAAATAACCTTGACAAGCACTAATAAAACGTTGTCCATCATCAGAAAATTGTCCACAAAAAGTTGGTTTTGTCATAGATGCAATTACTTCACCTTCTTCAGGTAATAATCTTCAATAATAAATATTGAACAAAAATAATAATTCTCATCTATTTATTATAAATACCTATTCATTAAACGATATCGTGCTTGTGGAAAACGATGAAAATTAATTTGACCATTTTCACGCTAAAATTTTGAATTATAAATTAAAACATATTAATATAGTTTGTTTTTTCTTTCTAACTTGTTTTAATATTGATACAGAATTTTTTTTATCAAATAATTTTTTTGAATTTGTTCGATATGAACATTTTATTGGATGTACATACGTATCATGAAGATCACGTAATGCTTCAATCTAAAACAAGAAAATTTTGAAAAACTAAAACAAAATCAAAATTTTATATTTTACTTGTTCTTCATTTTTTATTTCGGTACATTCTTCATCAATTTCTGGTAGTTCTAATGATTCTATAATATAGAAAAAAAATATTATTTATAATTCATAAAAAAAAAAATTCATAAT
Organism: Macrotrachela quadricornifera; assembly: GCA_022393335.1. NCBI lineage: Eukaryota > Metazoa > Rotifera > Eurotatoria > Philodinida > Philodinidae > Macrotrachela > Macrotrachela quadricornifera. The sequence continues at coordinate 60,824 of JAJEKB010001230.1, read as the reverse complement.
TTTACCATCAGAAAATAAACTAGCAAATATTCGATGCATTCTAAAAAATAAATTATATAATGATTTTTTTTCATTCGTTCAATATTTCTATGAATGACTTACTGCGACATCTAACTAAAAAAAGAAAACTAAAACCCTCGTAGCCAGCCCTCTCTTATTATTTATTCATTGAAATATATGATTGGTTTCATAGTTTATCGACATTTTGTTTTTTTTACATTCATTTTATTTTCTTCGAGTTTATTAAAAACTACTTTAAAAAATATATATATATATATAAAGATTCTTATTTATTTATAGATTTACAATCATGAAACTTAACATCGCTTATCCAGTAACAGGTTGTCAAAAATTACTCGATATTGATGATGACCGTAAATTACGTCCATTTATGGAAAAACGTATAGCACAAGAAGTTGATGCTAGTTGTTTAGGCAATGAATGGAAAGGTTATGCATTACGTATAACTGGTGGAAATGATAAACAAGGTTTTCCAATGATGCAAGGTGTTTTAACAAATCAACGTGTACGTTTATTACTTGATAAACGTCATTCATGTTATCGTCAACGACGAAAAGGTGAACGTAAACGTAAATCAGTTCGTGGTTGTATTGTTGATGGTAATTTATCAGTATTAGCTTGTGTTATTACTAAACGTGGTGAACAAGAAATTGATGGTTTAACAAATAAAACAATTCCACGTCGTCTTGGTCCAAAACGTGCTAATCATATTCGTAAATTATTTAATTTAAGTAAAGAAGATGATGTAAGAAAATATGTTGTTAAAAGACCATTAACAAAAGAAAGTAAAAAACCACGAGTTAAAGCACCTAAAATTCAACGTTTAATTACACCACGACGTATTCAACGTAAAAGACATGTATTAGCATTGAAAAAACGACGAGCTGAAAAACAACGTGTACTTCAAAATGAGTAAGTTAATTTCTCTCTCTGTCTACATATATATATAATGATATTTATCTATTTATTAGATATGCTAAATTACTTCAACAATATGCTAAAGAAAAACGTGAACGTAAACGTAGTGAATCAAAACGTCGTTCATCAACACGATTATCTGAATCGAAAGCATAAAAGAAAGAAAAAAATAAATTTTAAGACAACTATAAAAATTTCAAATAAAAAAAAAAGATTGTTTTTAGTTGTCATTTTAATGTCATCGTTATTTTTCGTTTTTTGTTCAGTTATATTTTATAACAAATAAACATCAGATTGTAATACGATGACAAAACGAAACAAAAAGAAAATATTTTGAGTATTTTTATTTATTATTTTAGATTCAGATTAAAGTTAAATATGGTAAGTTTATATGTTCATTTGAGTATTAGCTTGCTATCGATAAGTATTTCTAATTGGCTTTATGTAATTATTTGAATAACGATATCAAAAATAAGATCATAGTGAATATTCTATTGATAAAATTATATTACAAAAAAATGTTTTTTTCTCCTTGAGCTTCTATTCGTTTATTTTGCTCTATGCATAATTATTAAATTTTAATTACTCAGAAAAGCTATTAGTAAATTAAACTCAATATTTTCTACATAAAAATAATTCATTTTTAGCGATTTCGTTTTTGCGGTGGTGAAGATTGTGCTGATTGGTTATTAGCTGAAATATTTACATTATCAAAATTAGTAAAATTATTTCTTTTCATACATATATATATTCGTTATTTTATATCTAGAGTTCTGTTAAATTAAAATTACTTTGTCAACAAGTAATACAAGCAATATTAACAGATAATTTAAATGTAAAAAAATTTTTTTTTAAATATAATTCATTTTACTGGCCTATTTTTTAGTTAAATGATGCACAAAAATTAGTTGGTGATAAATTTGGTATAAATATAAATTTTTTTTTTAAAAAAATTTCTATAGAATTTATTTTTAAAAAATAGAAAGTAGTGATTTAAAAGCATCTATTCGTGCTTTACAATATATTCTTACAATGTCAGCTAAACATTCTGTTGATGGACAATCATTATTAAATGAACTTACACAATTGGGTCTTCCAAAAGGTGCGCTTTTTTTTATAGTATTAATTTTTATTTTATTTTTGATTAATACTTAGAACATGCAAATGGATTGGTAAAAGTATATGATGATAATTTTGAAAAGTTAATCGATAAATTACGTTCATCTGTTATGCGATGTAAATTATTTATTTAGAAAAAAATATTTATTTCTATTTTTTTTCTTCTAGTAACAAAAATGAATGATGTACAATGGAATTTATTTGATGTAAAAACAACAAATAATTTACATGATATACATTTACCTGTTGTAACAATGAATTTAAATTATGATGATAATATTGAAAATAAATCGAAATCAATATCATTTTCAATTAATGCAGAACAATTTGCTGTTTTATTTGCTGGTAAAAAAAATAAAATATATATGTATTCGTTTTTTTTTTCTATTCTTATTCATTTAGATTTACAAGCTGCAAGAGATATAATCAAAACTTATTCAAAATCTTGATAAAATTTAGTCACTTTTTCTTTTCTTTTTTTGTATTTGATTTTTTTTTTTATTATTTAAAAAGAAATATTAGAGAAAATATGTAATTGAATATTTTTTGTATCTTATTTTTTTTTATTCTTGATTGAAAATAGAATGTATAATAATGTGATTATATTATTCTTATTATTAATAACAAAATCTGGTGAAACATTTCGGTAGGTTAGAATGAATTTATATAAATATTATTTATTTATTTCATTAAAAAGGCTTTTTTCTTCAAATGATGGAACATATAAAGAAGCACGTCCATTTTTTACATCATCAAAAAATCTTATTAATGATTATTTTGATGGAAATTTGGCACATGTTTCACAAACAATTAATTCTCATACATTTGTTTTTGTTATGTATTATGCAAGTAAGTCAATATAAAACATTAAAGTAGAGTCTAATTGTATTATATTTTAAAACTAGACTTTTGTGGTATTAGTCGACGAATGCGTGAACCATTTGAGAAAGCAGCGAATTTTTATCGAGAACGTATTCATCATGATAATATCACATTAGATAAATTTCATGTAAGTTTACAATTAAATAAATTTTGATAAAATTTTGTTTTTTAAGGTTAAATTTATAGCAGTCGATTGTTTTTATTATGATGGTCAATGTCGAAAAACTTATAAACTTAATTATTATCCTCATATGTTTCTTTATGTAAAAGGTACACGTGGTTATCAATATTTTGGACCACCTATTGTTTCAAATCTTATTGAATTTATTGAAAAAATTCGAATGCCTGTAATAAGATTGACAAATATAAATGAATTTTTAGATTTTAGTGTTCAACATGAAGTAAAAAAAAAAGAAAGAATTTCTATTGAATTTTTCTATATTGATTTTTTTTTTTGTAAGTCAAATGTTTTAGGTTATTTTGATTTTTCTAATTATATACAAAGACAATATTATTCATTATTTGTTCAAGCAGCTCTTAAACATATTGAATATGGTAGATAACATTTTTATTAAAAAAATTTTTTTATTTTATGAAATAGATAATGAACATCCTACTCGTTTTGCTGTTGTTCTTAATCAATCAATTGTTGAAGAATTATCAAAATTATATAATAATACTTATCAAAAACCATTTGTTATTTTACATCAATTAGATTCAATACCACAGGTTTTAGAAGCATTTTATTTTATTCTATTAAATTAATTTTTATTCAAAATAAAAAGGCTTTTCCAAATATGACAAATAATTTTACAATGGAAAATCTTTTTCAATGGGTTATTAATGAATATGTAAATTTATTATTTAATTATAAAAGTTTTTTAAAAATATTTATTATTTATAGGAAGAACCATATGTTGGTTGGATTGTTCCAAAAAATCGTTATTATTCTCATAGTCCATCAATAGACAAAGCAACTATATCTAATGCATTAATTGATAATGATAATCTTCTTGTTTTTCTTACTTCAAATAAATTAGATGAGTTAAAAGTAAGAAATGCAGATAAGATATTAAAAAATTAAATCACAGTTTTTAAATATATTTCTTTTCAGTTACGTCAAATTTCTTTGTATCTATCCAATTGTCATATAAAATATTCGTCTCTTTGGTTAAAACAAATCGAAAATTTATATAATCAATCATCAATTGATTTGAAATATAATTTAACAGAAACTCAACATCATAATATTTTATCATGTTGTCAAAATATTTTAAATGAAATATCTACAATGGATACATATCATTTATGTTTATTTAATCATGAAATACCATTATTTAAATTATCTGAAACAACATCAAATATATGCTTACCATTAATAAACAATTATACAATACAAAAAATTTGTTTTCAAGATTATTGTCATGAATGGTTAAAAAATTTTACATCAATATATCGAGAAAAAATTCATTTTAATCATGAAATTATTTTACAAAGAAAACGAGAAAATTTCTATGATCAATTTAAAAAAATTCAACATCAAATTATTATTGATAGTGAAAATTCTATGGAAAAATATAATGGATTTTTATGTCAAATTAATTCAACATGGACATTTCGATTAATTAATTCACAATATTATCCAGATTTTGGACAAAATATTGGTATTATTAATAATTCAAGAGCTATTATTGTATTACAATCAAAAGTAAAAACAAATTATTTATATATTCATAGTGATAAAAAAGAAAGTCTTACCCTATCGTATATTAGTCATAGAAAACTATAGCTTATATTAATCGTTTAACAGAATATAGTGAAAAAAAAAAACAAAAAGATAATAAGTACATTATTAGATTAGCTGTTTGAATGTACCGCTTATAAAACTTTAATCAGAAATTTTATACTCTTGAGATTAGAATATTTTATAGGTTTTTCATTCCTCTAAAAATCTTTGCATTATTTCTCAGAAATTTATTTGAATTGACAAATATTGATGCCATTGCACTATAAGTGCAAATTTTTCCTTTTATAATAACTGATAAAGAATTAATTTCTTCAACAAGTTCATTAGTAATCATTACTCATTTTAATATATATCTTTAGAAGAAAGATAAAACATTTGTATACTTATACCCTAGAATTTATTCTTATCTATTTTTTTATCATTAAAATCTTGATAATTGCGACGAAAATTTTCTATTTTTAATAATTTTAGAAAAACGAAATTATGCGTTTTTTTTCTTCTCTTGATTAGAATGAACAACATTATATTTTAAATAATAATGAAATAACAACGGAAAATATCTGTATGTAAGTTTATAAAAATAAAAACTTTTTTAATAAATATTATTCATTTATTTCAGATAAATTTATTTATAATATTTCACATAATATACAAACTCGTTCATATGCAACAATATCAAATGATAATATTATTATAAAATATTCTAATAGACTTATTGAACTTACTACAAATACATTTCATTCAATTGTTTTTGATACAAATAAAGTGAAAAACAAAAATTAAAATTTTATTTAAAAAAAAAAAGAGTGTTTTTTTAAATTTTAGCATGTACTCGTTGTTTATTATACAAAATCGTGTGGATTTTGTCAATCAATATGGCCAGTTTTATATCAAACAAAAAAATTTTTTAATAAATTCAATAATCTTTTATTTACTAGGTTAAATAGAATTATTTTTTATTTAAATTTCTATTAAATATTTTATTTAGAATTCAAGCAGATAAACATGATCTACCATGGCATTTAACTGTATTTAATTATCCGACATTAATTTTATTTCCTGCAGAAAGGTTTTTCTTTTTTTTTTATTAATTTTAATATATTTAGTTTCCTTTTATTTATTTTTTTAATAGAAAAAATCATTCTATTATTTTTCCAACATCAACAGAATCAATCACGAGTGTTAGTTTAATAAAATTTCTTCTTTATCATCTTTATGTTAATAACAATGTCAATGAAAAATGGTGTAAACAGACAAATAATAGTTTTTTATCAATGTTATCATCAACTTATATTGACTTTTCTCAATTATCATATTTAGTAAAATCATTTTCTTAAATGTTTGTTGTTGTTTTTTATGTTCATTCTGTTATTGCATAAAAATATAAATGCAAATATTTTTTTTCAGTTTTTATTTCTTCTGTTTTGTTGGGCTTTCAATCGTTGTAGAACAACTTTAAGAACATAAAACAACAAAAGAAGAAGAAAAAATATATATATATAGGATTGATTATATGCTTTCAATATGTAAGCAAGACGAAAGAGAACTAAGTAGGTTGATTCGTATTGCTATCTGTTCTCTCTTTTTTTTTCCCGTTCGTCAAGTCAACGAATGAGAGTTGTGTGAGCATGGTGTGTCATGCATGTGGTGGGGGAAAAAAAGAGGAATATATTTGATTAGAAAGTTCGCCATTCTGTCGTCGTCCTCATCTTGTCTATATAAACTATTATTATATAAAAAATAGCAACAAAAAAACTTATTCTTCTTCTATTATTTTATGGATGATAAATTCTCTAAATTCAATGAGATTAGAATTGATTATATGCATATAAAAAGTATTTTTCTTCATTTTAATTTAATATGACAAGGTGGTAATTGCGTTCTTTTATGTTACCCGTTGACAAGCATATATATATATATTCGATTTATAGTCATTTTTTTTTCGGTTTTTTTTCATGAGAGGAAAGAGAAAAAATAAATAGTGCACCATGCGACATTTTGTTATTGTCGTCGTCATGATCGATATATACATATTTCTTAGGATGTATATTAGATGCGGTGTATTACTCCCTTCACCTTTAATTTTTTTCTTTGACCGATGAAAATAGATGTCGTCGAGAATTGTATAAAGTGACCTAAAATAATGTATTAACTATATTTATTAGAAGACATTTTTATAAAGAAGATAATTTTTTATTTATCTCTACATGTTAAAATAAAAATGACGACACAATACACATCTGTTGCCTTTTATTTTATATATATTTTGATATATTTTAGACGTCATTTTTGTGTTTAATTGTTCATATTTTAAATTAAAATGACTTCGTTATCATCATCAATAAATAATAGTACAATTTGGGATAAATCATCATTACCAGATATAATTCAAACATTTGATGAATACAAAAGTCTATATGCATTATCAATTAAAGATCCAAATAGTTTTTGGAAAATGGCAGCTGAACGTTTAGATTGGTATAAATTTCCAACTATAATAAAAAATACTGAATTTGATTATCGTACAGAACGTGGTGTTGATATCAAATGGTATGAAGATGGAGAAATAAATGTTTGTTATAATTGTCTCGATCGACATATAATAAAAGATCCTAGTATAGCTCAACGAGTAGCAATTGTATTTGAACCAGATACACCAACAGAAACACGACATCATATGACATATGGTGAACTTTTACGTGATGTTAAAAAATTTGCAAATGTTTTAAAAAAACATGGAATTAAAAAAGGTGATCGTGTCACAATTTATATGCCAATGGTTGTTGAAACGTGTGTAGCATTACTTGCTTGTGCACGTATTGGTGCAATACATTCCGTTGTATTTGGTGGTTTTAGTTCAAATAGTGTAGCTGAACGTATATCTGATTGTAATTCATCATTAGTTATAACAAGTGATTTTGGTGTACGTGGTGGAAAATGTATATCATTAAAAAGTAAAATTGATCAAGCTTTAACAATGAGCCAATGTGATAATACAGTTAAAACTGTTCTTGTCTTCCAAAGAAATCATGGTATGCCAGAATTAAAAGATGATTGTGTAGAACAACGTAATTCACTTGAATGGACAACTGGAAGAGATTTTTGGGTACATGAAGAATTAGAAAAAGTTGATGATAATTGTGAACCAGAAAAAATGAATGCAGAAGATCCATTATTTATTGTAAGTTATATATTGTATTGAACTATAATATTTATTTATTTATTTAAGCTTTATACAAGTGGTTCAACAGGTAAACCAAAAGGAATTTTACATACAACTGGTGGTTATTTGACATATGTAAGTTTAACATTTAAATATGTATTTGCTTATAAGCCTGGTGAAATTTATATGTGTACTGCTGATGTTGGTTGGATTACAGGTCATTCATGTAAGTTAAAATAGATTTTTTCATAATAAAAATTAATTTTTTTTTAAAATAAAATATTTAAAATAGATGTTGTCTATGGACCATTATCTAATCAAGCAACAACGGTAGTTTTTGAAGGCATTCCAACTTATCCAGATGTATCTCGTTTTTGGAATATTATTGATAAACATCAGATAAATATATTTTATACAGCACCAACAGCTATTCGTTCATTAATGGCACATGATGATTCATTTGTTACACGAACAAGTCGTCGATCATTAAGACTTTTAGGTACAGTTGGTGAACCAATTAATCCTGAAGCATGGAGATGGTATCATACAGTTGTTGGTGATGGTCGATGTCCAATTGTTGATACATGGTGGCAGGTAATATTTGTTTGAATTTTTAATTATACAATTAATAGATTTTATTTATAATAATAGACTGAAACAGGTGGATTTATGTTAACACCTATTCCAAATGTTTGGGAATTAGAAGCTGGTTCGGCAACACTTCCATTTTTTGGTATTCAAACTGAATTATTAGATAAAAATACTCAACAACCATTACAACCACCTAATCAAGGTGAATTATGTATTCGAGATTCATGGCCTGGTCAAGCTCGTAGTCTTTATCGTAATCATGAACGTTTTGTTGATGTTTATTTTAAACCATATCCCGGTTATTATTTTTCTGGTGATGGATGTGAAATAAAAGAAAATGGTTATCATTGGATAACTGGTCGAGTAGTACGTAGAAGAAAACTAAAAATAAATTTTTGAAAATATTTTTTTTTGAAATTCTTTAGGATGATGTTCTGGTTATATCCGGACATAATATAGGTACAGCTGAAGTTGAATCTGCTCTTGTCCAACATTATGGTGTATCTGAAGCAGCAGTTGTTGGTTTTCCTGATCCAAAGAAAAATCAAGGAATGTATTGTTTTGTTACATTAAAAGATAATGTTGAAGAATCAGATTCACTTCGAAAAGATCTTATTAAAACTGTACGTGATATAATTGGTGCACATGTTCATCCTGATATAATACATTTTGCACCAAATCTACCAAAAACTCGTAGTGGAAAAATTATGCGACGTATTTTACGTAAAATTGTTGAACCTGATATTCATAATCTTGGTGATATATCAACATTGAATGATCCAGCTGTTGTTGAAGAATTAATAAAAAAATGTCCACGAACATTATTATAATAGAAAAATAAACATAGACATTATATTATCGTTACTTTTTAAAATTAGTCTTGTGTTCGTTCTTCTCTCTTTCTCTCTGTCTTTTTTTTTTCACTTTAAAATCAATTGCATTAACATATCATATTTCGATGTATTTTTCTCATCCAGGTATTTGGTTATTAGTGGTTGTTGTCAATCTAGCAAAAAAATTTATTTGTCTCGTATTATAATTTATTTCAATCATTTAAATAATGAATTAAATTTTTTCAATAAAAAAAAATACGCTAAATAGATTCAATATGACCATGGCACATTGGACAACAACATAAATGATTACAAGAAATAACTAAATAACATCTTTCATGTGATAAACAGATTATACATTGAATTTTTTTGTAATTTTTCATATTTATTATTTATTTCATTATAATTTAATTGTTTCGAATTATTTTGATTTTTAGATAGTGATGTAAGATTTTTTGCATCACGTATTATTTGATGTTCATGTAACTATACAAAAAAAAATTTTTTTAAATTATATTCTAATTTGAACATTCAAACAAATACGTGTTATAATTTAAATTATCTTCTTTCATTGATAAAATGTTACAACATTATCACAATGACATTGACCTGATGTCATAGGACATGAAGCAATATATTCTTTAGAATGATACAATGAATGATAATAATAGAGTGTAATTAGTATTTGCATTGTGATAATCTCGAAAATATTATATACTAATTTTGATGATATCGTCAAAAAAAATTTTTATGTTATAATTGATCTTAAATCTAGTGAATAATGTTCAGCATATAATATGAATTTCAAAAATTTATTTCAGTTATTAAGACAAATTCGACGATGAGATATATATTCATATTTTAATGTGAAACTATTGATAGAAAAAAAAACAATTTATAACTAATACATGCGGGTTATACATTTGATCACAATGAACTTCTACATGTAGTAGATGTATTAGATATAATTTCAATGACATTTTTAAATAAATTATAGGAAAATTAGATGGAAATGAAATTAAGAACAAATAGATTCTTTTAATAAAACCCTCTTTTTTTTGTTGCAAACGATTTTTTTTATTTTGAATAATTTGAAACAAACTTTATCAAGGGTATGAAATACAAACTTATATTATCTTTGAATGACTCTTGAAGAATGAAATGGTGGTGCCTTATGATGAACTTTTTTAATTAATGGCTTTTTAAAAAAGAAACAACGATTGAATAAGATCGAATGCTTTCAATCTTTCGATCATGATATGAAATGATTCAGAAATCAAAAATACAAAAACTAGGTTTTAGAGTTATTATTGAAGATTGTAATGTTAAAGGTTTTACATCACAAATTTTAAAAGTCCATTTAATAGAGAATGTATTTTCTACAAGATTCATGAAAAGTAAGGGTAAGAGTATAATCAAACCAGCTTCATCTTGACGTCATGCACACATCTCTTTTATATCTCTGATACAATCAATTTTTTTCCTATGAAATAAATAGAAAAAATTTATTTTTATTTTTCTAAATATTTTCCATTTCTATAGATATTATTCAATTACATTTTTCATATTCTCTCGTTTTAGAAATAGATAAAACAATCGAACCAACTGATTTTGGCTAACTCGCCCTTCCTTTGTCAATTAATTATTTCATTTTATTTTCTTTATATAGTAGTTTTATATTTCTATTTATTAAATTTTCTATTAAATCAATCATATAATCACAATAATGATAATGTACAGGGTGAATCACAAATATCTTTACAATAAAAAAAGAGATATGTTCAAAGTTTATATCCAAAAAGATATGCATAGAGAATTTCTTTCTTACATATTACTATTGATCTCAACAAAAAAATGTTATTTTTTCACATATAGGAAAGAAAACGGAATAATTAACAAAGACTCTTTCTAGACATACCTTTACAAATATAATATACTAACGGAAGCACCCGGCGTTGCTCGGGAAATCTCCATATTGAAAACTTACCATGTCAGAAGACGACAGAAGATGTACAGTGGACGTGCTTGAGACCTTTCCTTCGATTATTACTAAATATCCCGCCGTGCACACACTTACATTCATTCTTAAATTGGATAATTCAGCAAATAGTGTGGGGATGTGAATGTCTTTCTCTTAACTTATACCTGTTGCCATACTTTATACCAATACTCACTGCAAAAAAAGTGACACGAAGAGACGGATATTCTAACAATGTCAGCAAATGCTCTGAAGTTTTTGAAAGATTGCTAAAAATTGCAATGTATTATAAACTGTGTGAAATTTCACCTCAACCCTCCCGCCAATCATCCTGAGCCTCTCGATCTTTCTCAGGGCCTAAGAGTATGCCATGAAAGGTTTGGCACCGCTAGCTCGTGCAGTGTCAAATGCTTAAAACACAGACAGACAGACACAACTTCTTTATATATATATAGATATATGAATCACAGATAGGAATATTTCTATAAAACGATCATCACTATAGAGTAGATGTTAGTTTCCTAGCTTTCATGTAATCAAGAAGACTGTAAGATATAATATAACTAAAACCGAAATTAATTTCTATGATAATTATACTAAATTCCTTCCACAAAAAGGGTCAGCGAATCCATAGGATGAGCGCTACTTGTCATAGAAATAACTATATTATTTTTTTATAATGAATATTTCTGTGCATCAGTGTTATCTGGTTTGGAAACGTTATATGCGTTAAAGACAAAATAGGCACAAATAAAATAGTTCTTAGACGATAATACATTTTGCTGTGGTAGCAACGATATTATTTCGGAAAAAGAAGTATAGAGATTCTTTTTCTTGTTTTTTTTTCTCTCGTCAATGTCTTGTTTACTTCCTTGTCATCATGTTTAACAATAATTCATAACATCAGTAACAGTCTTCCCTAAGATAGAAAAGAGATAACGCATATCGCTTCTTCTATAAATACTAAGAAAAATAAGTATATCATATTGTCATTCTGAAAAATTATAAATATGTCGTTTCTTCCACGTATAGTAAGTATTTTAATCATTTGATAAGAATGCAGATTTAAAATATGATTGTATAAATTAGCTGATATTGTTTGTTATAATATGGGTAAATTACAACAACACTTCCATAATCACTATTCAATCGAAAAGAAATCAATCAATACATGAAGAAGATCCTGATGCAATTGTAAAACCACAACATCGTGTGAAATGTGATGAAAATCCACTTTTAAGTCAAGGTAAATTGGAAAAATGTATTAAAAATACAGATGTTATTCAACTTAATGTTGGTGGTGAAATAATGATGACAACTCGCGAAACACTTACTCGTTTTCCAAAATCAATTCTTTCAATAATGTTTAATGGTGATTGGGAACAAAGATTACCAATGGATAAAAAAAGAAATACTTTTTTAGATTTCAATCCAATTCTTTTTCGTCATTTACTTGATCAAATACAAATATTAGATAAAAATAATATAGTTAACTTTTATGCTCCTTCACAACCTTCACTTATTGAACCATTTAAAAAGATGCTTAAAAAGTTAAATCTTAATCAAATATTCTTATTAGAAAATAATATTATTACTTTTAATGTTGGTGGTCAAATAATTACAAATCAACGTAAAACATTTGATCAAATATCTAATTCTACTTTGAATAACATTGTTAAATCGTCGAACATTACAAAATTTGATAATAAGAGTAATGTTTTTCTTGATTATGATCCAAAGTCATTTCAACATTTGATTAAACAATTGAGAAAAAAATTACCTAAAACTGTCGATTCTTCGAAAGAATTATTAAATCAAGAACACAATTTTTCCAAAAAATTATTCCCTGTTTTGAATAAATATAGTAAGTAAAATACATTTCATATCAGTAGAAATAGATTTCTTTTTACTTTTTTACATAATTAAGTAAATTTTGTGATACAATTTTCTAACTATGTAAATAATCAATATTATTTCATGGATAAATGGTGCATACATTAAAGTACATTTTTATCTAATTTATGTAAAAAGAATCAATTGTAATATGATTAATTATTCAAAGTGGTTGAATTTTTATATTGAAATTCCAACCAACTTGAAATTATTGAAAATTTATACGAATAAAAAACTTGATTAAAAACGTAGAAATGAGAGCTTCAGCTATAAAAAAATCAAAAGTTTAGCGAAAGGAAGTAGACAAAAGGGTAAAATTAAATATGTTCACATAACATGCTTTTCAAATCGAGAACAATGAAAATTGGTTATTATCTTTCACTCTTTGATGTTTTTTAATCTTTTTTTAATTCGAGATTAAAAAAAGAAGCAAATGTTTTGATCAAATCGTGGTTATAGTGAGTCTTAAAAAGACACACCCATTTTTCAGCACATTCATCGCTCTCAACTTCACTGACATCAATATCGTCAGCTTCGACAACAGCACAAACGTCTTTCACAATTATATCGGTCCAATATACAACTACGTCTAAGCACTAAAAGAACTCAATACCGTCTCATTCCTAACTCTCACTGTAATAACTATCAACATCCTCATTTGCATCATTTGTTACCGCCCTCACTCCCAACTCTCAGGTATTCCTTCTTAAAAATAGTATAGGTCTTTGTGAGCCTCACGTTACTTTCATCTACTATTTTTCCCACAGTACTTTTTTGTGGATCTATGAATATTTTATACATCTTCTTCTTCTATGATGCGTCTTACGAGGGAACTTTCTTAACTGTCAAATTGCTTTTGAGATAAAACTTAGTGGATCCTAGGTTATTAGCTATGCTGATTCCGAATATGGACATGAAAAATTCCCCTTGGGCCTTCTTTTCAGACTTATTGACATTTTAATGGAAATTTAGCCTATGGAATGGTATATAGCAGCAAATCAAGTGAAGATATTTTGATCTGAGCTTTTGCTCACAGAAAGATCTATTTATACGTCGAATGCCCTGAAAATCTCAGCTCAAACTAATATATCTTTCTCAAGATATTAAACTCTCACAAGATGTCTCATATAACACAAAAGACGCTACAATTGTCTATTTTTTTGTGGGAGTTTAATATTTTGAGCTGAAATTTTCAGGGCATACCACTTATAAGTAGACCTTTCTGTGAGCAAAATCTCAAATCAAAATATCTTCATTTGATTTGCTGCTATATACCATCTCACAGGCTAAATTTCCATTAAAAAGCCAATAAGTCCGAAAAGAAGGCCCAAGGGGATTTTTCACGCCCATATTCGGAATCAGCATACTCAATAACCTAGAATTTACTAAGTTTTAACTAAGAAGTAATTTGACAGTTGGAATGGTTCCCTCGTTAGTGAGCCTTCGTGAATCTATGATTATATTATGCGTTTTCTTTCTAGGATTCGCCTTAATGTGCATCTAGAATCTGAAAATATTTGATATATTTTCTCATCCACAGCCCAAGTCTTATATGACTATTTCTATGAAGTCTGAACTATAAACTTACTAGACTCATTAAAATCCGTTCCATTAAAAAAAAAAGATGTATGAATTATCGTTAGATCCCACTGAAGCTATCACAGACAAGAAAAACTATAGAAAATATCCATGGTTCTACTACACTAGGAAAACAAATATAAATAAAATATTCTTAGTCTTGCACTAACTCACTAAGACTGACTATTGTAAAAAAAAATGATATATGAAATATGGATGGATCCACGACGATTCACTAGCATCCATGATTGAAAAAAAATCCGGTATATGAAATATTCCTTGATTCACTGTTATCCTTACACATGGATAAAAAGGTAGTGGTTTTCTTTATTTAAATTCAAAAAAGCTTTAAACAAATTATTGTATGAATTCTTTTCCAAACGAACACTCTGTGGACTTGAAAAAAGATAAAATACTCGTCAGTCTTCTAGCCGATCATGGCGAAAAACGTTTTTCTCTGTGTGGAATTGATTTAAATAATATAAATAATTAGGAAACTCTTAAAGCTAATAAATAATTTTTGTACAATTCAACTATTCCACTATATAAAACTATAATTTGAAAAGTTGTTAAATAATGAAAGAATTTTAAAAGGAAGAGACCACTCGGCAATACCAATATTTCTACTTACCTTCTGAAAAATCTTTCTTATGAATACTTAAATATTTTTATTATCCTCTTAATAAGTGTGTGTGTGTGTCTAAATGGCGAATTTTTTGGACGCAATAAACAAACAAGATGAATTTGTCTGTCTAATGGCGGAATCTATTCTTCCGTTGACAAATTACGTTCAACCTCGCTATTACTGAATCTAGCGAAATGATATGAGAGAGTTATTGTAGGGAGAATCGAATGATGAAGTTTCGATAACGGAAGAACTATGGACGAACTATTCGAATTTACTTCTAATTGAAGGCTTCAAACTTGTATTCTGTCTTTAGTCGAAGATCTAAAATTAGCTGCAGCTGCTCTTAATCATCCAGCTCTAATCATCTTTGTGGATTTTTTCGCTTCATTTGACCGAATGTGTTACTTGAACCAGACTCTGAATATTTGTCTCAAGGGCAAAAGAAAAAACTTTCCTAGTGTCCCATTTAGAAAATATTTAGAATGACATTGCATCTTTAGAATTTTTAAATAATTTTTATTTGCATAAGTTCAAATAAAAGTACATATTTAAGTTAGAAATTAAAATATTGAATATTGGACTGACATAGTATGATATGACACAACCAGCTTGCGTAAGTTGGTCGGTATGTAAACTGGAGATCTAGACGATCAATACTCTACGTGTTCATTTCTCTAATATTTCATTTAGAAAATCTTGCCAGGAACCTAATGCCACCCTGAAGGAAACCCATTTCAATTCTACAAAGATTCTTTGATGATACTGGACAAAATCTTCGAGGAATTCCAATCACATTCTAAAAGATGAGAACAAAAACCCTTTATTTTTTCAACTTTGAAATTCTGACAGGATCCTGGAATTACCTGCCTACATACTTCTCTCAGGATTTAGTTGTTTCCTCAGGAAAAGATAGCGAATCCTTGCAGGATCCTGATCATATCTTTCAAGAATCTTGTGCTGAAACATCAAAGATTTTCCTTAGGGCTAATACATGAAACAGACAAAATGAATATCACTAACAATAAGAATGAAAGTAAGAGAGGCAAAATTTTTGAGTGAGCTCACCTATCCGTTCGATAGAACACTGTCCAAAATTATATGAAATAAAACTTAAAGAGATATACTATCTTGTGGGTGAGATATAAAGATTTTTTATCTCGATTTCAACAAAACAATGAATATGAAAAGAAAAAAAAGACCACTACAGTATAAGAAATCTCTGTATTTTTCCTATGACTATTTAAAAATATGATATTCTTTCGAGGATTTTAAATTATTTGTATTAAGAAAAAGTTTCTCGCCAATTTATATTTTCTTTATATTTGAGAAATTATTGATATAGACATCAGTAAAATATATTATAATAGGACTTTTCTTTCCAGCAACTGAGAATTCTCTCTATTTTTCTCTATCACATCAAACAAAGTGAAAAACAATATTGTAGAAGTCTGTCCTTTCTCACAATTCAAAGAAAATGAAAGATTCCTTTTGATGATGATCATATTTTCACTTTCTTTTAGCACCAGTTCGTGCCAGTTGGACAGATATTCCTGCAAATGCCAAATGGAACAAGAATGGTGAAACAGTAGGAGGACAAAATCCAACACTCTCTGATCCTCGAGGTTTATATGTGGATGATGAACAAACAATTTATGTTGCTGATTATAGAAATGACCGTATTGTCACATGGAAATCAGATGAAACAAATGGACAAATAGTGGCAGGTGAACAGGGAGAAGGTAATGGTGTTCATCAATTGAATGGGCCAACAGATGTGATCGTAGATAAAGAGAGAGATAGTCTTATTATTTGTGATCGTTGGAATAATAGAGTAGTTAAATGGCCTCGTCAAAATGGAACAAGTGGAGAAATAATTATTTCGAATATCTCTTGTTATGGTTTGACAATGGATGACAATGGATTTCTCTATGTCTCTGATACTGGCAAGGATGAAATAAGAAGATATCGAATGGGTGAATCCGAAGGAATAGTAGTGGCAGGTGGAAACGGAAAAGGAAATCATCTTAATCAGTTTAATTACCCCAATCACATATTCGTCGATCGCGAACATTCAGTATTTGTGTCTGATAGAGATAATCATCGTGTGATGAAATGGATAGAGGGTGCAAAAGAAGGTATTGTTGTTGCTGGTGGACAAGGACAAGGAGATAATCTGACGCAGTTATCTTATCCTTATGGAGTTCTAGTTGATCAATTAGGTACTGTTTATGTAGCTGATGAAAATAATCATCGAATTGTACGTTGGCCTAAAGAAGTACAACAAGGAAATGTTATTATTAGTAGAAATAGCGAAGAAACACATGCAAAACAACTCAATTATCCAAAGGGATTGTCATTCGACCGACAAGGTAATCTCTATGTTGGTGATTATAATAACAATCGAGTACAACGATTTAATATTGAAATACCATGAAATTAATCGGATAAACCCATAAATTTGATTTATTTTTAGCTATTGACTATTATTGTATGATTGCTGTGTAATTTTAATTGAAAATAAATAAATGAATTGAAATATATTTATATTCGCGTGCGTGCGATAAGAGAGACTCTGGTTGTTGGATGCACAAAAGCCAACAACGGCAAGACAATTTACATACATAAAAGTTTTTTCCATTGTCTTTGTTCAACAAGAGTAGTATCTCTCTGGGTTGAATTAATGTAGAAAACATACACATTAATTCAACGCTAAAAAGAATAAAGTTAACCAGTCAGAAAGCACTCATACTCTTCATGAAAAAAAATTTATTTTCGATTGAAATAAATAGTTTTCTTTTATATTTAGTTTATTATTGATAATCAATTCAAAGACTATTACATTTGAAACAGAAAGAGCTATTGAATTGATCACCAATAACAAGTTAAATATAAAAGAAATTTATTTTCTATATACAGCTAACTAAGAATTATTTTTAAGAGTTATTTACTTCGATACAATGAATCATATTTCAATGATGAATGTTACTCTCTTACCTAGTATAGTGAAACCATCATCCTTCATTAACAAAGCAATGAACTTCGTCGGTCATGTGTATCATTGTTTTCATTTATATATGCACATATATGTGAAAGTAATGACTATAAATGAAATAATGATTTAGTCAAGCTATTAGATCAAGATAAGCTACATTGGAAAGTGTATGTACCCTATCCTTGTTCGTTTGTGCCAATTAAATGGTATTCCATCTTATATCTTTTTTCTCTCTTCTCTATTTCTTTTGTTTTCAACTTCAGTAATTATGGCTATGATTGCATTGTATCGGGTGCGGTATAAATCATGATACCGTAAGTACTTGAATAATATCTCTGCCAATTTTCATCGTAGAGATTTGACCTTTGTCTCAAAAGATTCTCCGTTCAATTCTCTATAAAACCGTATGAACAAAGTACGCACAAAATATAGTCACAAAAACAAAGGAGATCAATACCACTATGCCTAAAAAATAGCCACTTTTCAAACTAATATTTCGAATTTAAAAATTTTTTCAACACTCTTTGACTAGATAGAAGAGGGCTGAATATACCATTGTGTAATATTTTCAATGCTCTACCATTTGAGGCATAGTTGAAAAGTTTTTTATTTGAAATTCTTTGGAATCAAAACCTGTTCTCTTTTTTCCTCATGTCCTGTTATTGGCATACTGTTAATGAGATTCACTGTCAAAAATGTCTAGTTAAACCAAAATATAATGTATATTTCTAAATTCCGCCAGTTCTTTACCGAGGTGGCAAAAACTTGTTTTCTCTATCACCCTTCATCAATCTAAATATGGTACATATATTCGTTTTTTGTGTATACCATGCGGAAAAAAGAAAAGATCGATAGTTCACGATGAATTTTTTTAAACGAAACCTGCTCCTAAAACCTCATTGTCTTATCTTAACCAATATCTCAGGTTGTATAAGGATACCCAAAAGTAGTGGCAAGAACACTTTAGTATCGCATACTAAGCTTGATAAAAATTCCTTTTATAACGGATGACACAGAAGAAAATGGTCTATCTTTCTATGCTATTTGATCACTATCGAACTAATATCATCATAATAAAATTTGGATAATAACTGTCTTTGTTGAATAATAGATCGTTACAGTAGATCACGACGGACGCGGTATAAAAAGTGAAGTACTTTTGCACTTCATTTTGCCATTATTGAATACGTTGTATTAATAAAAAAAGAAATATAATTACAAGCATAAGATGCAGCATGAAAAGTCTTACAACTTGCATTGAATCGCTTATTTCTGAGGCGCACTTTTTGCTTTCAAAAAGGAACAAAAGCCTGAGTGACCAAATTTTGACGTTACAAAAACGAGATTTTCTTCTTAAATAAAACATATCCAGTAATAAGAAGATGAAATAGGATGAAATGTATATAACTTTTTTAAAAACAAAAATCTCGTTTTTATTATACCGAAATTTGATTGCTTAGAATTTTGTGTATTTCATTTCTTTTTTTGATACAACGCATCAAATAATAAGAAAGCGGCATATCTGTAATGGTCTACTATAACGAGCTAGTATTCAACAAAAAGAGTTCTTATCCAAATTTTATCATTGTGATATTAGTTCGATAGTGATCAAATGGCATAGAAAGATAGATCATTTTTTTCTCTATCATTCTATGTAAAAAGGAATTTTTATCAAGCTTAGTATGCAATACTAAAATGTCGTTGCCACTACTTTTGGATACTTCTATGTAGAGGTTGGAAATGGTTTTTTTGTGCGATTTTTTATTATATTTCTCATCAAACTAGAGCACAACCATTATAATTCATTCACTGTATGTATCTACTGTGTGCATTTGTATACTCATTTATCTTGATATTACAAATTTCATTTGTGCTCGAAACAGTCTTTAGCTGCCCCACTACCCACTAATATCCCTGTTATCCTTAAATGTATAAATCCTCTGTGATACCATACCTTTCTCGTGCCTATATAATATGAATAGAATTGGACTAATAGAGTAGTTTACAGTTAATGTCAAAATCAAAAGTGATAGTAAAGCTACTTCTCCAGTTCCCGATTACTTATTAAAATAACACAAGTATAGATATAATAATGAAATGATTCCAGTCGTCATTTTTTCTCACATGATACAGTTAGAATGTATTGAATCGACTACTCATCGTTTAGCTAGTGTTATATGCATTGAATAGTAACAGATTTTGATGAATTTTTATTGTTTTTTTTTGTGATTTTAAAATGAACACTGTTTTGTTTTTTTCTTCATTTCATTATTCGTATCACATTACGTGCTAAAAGATAACTTTTTTTTTTGAATTAGCTTTTTGTAACCGATCGTAGCTATCTTTAAAAGGTCTTTCTCTTCTTTTTAATAAACAAAATGTAATAGATGCCTATCGTAACGTGAGGAAAGATCCAAAGATACTAATTTCGAAAATGAAAAAGAAAAATGGTTACCACTCAATCTTTCATTGTTTTTCAAAACAAAAACGACATGTTATACGTACTTGAAGGTGAAGAAACTATTTTGTAGAAGTCAGTATTTAAAGTGCAGGGAATGTTTCTGATAAGAACAGTCTTGACAGTGATATCAATTATTTCCTTTTTTTTATCGTAAAAATATTTTTTTTTGCATTTTGGGTTCGAGAAGCGTCTGATGAATCGAATAATGCCAATATCAGCTAATTAGCTTGAGAATCAATTGAATAATTAGTGGTAGATTCCAGAGAAACGAATTTGTTCGTATTATGAGTCATGTTCCTGAAACGAACAGTCTATGTAAAGTACATAGAAAATCAAAAATTATTAGCAAACAAAAGTTTTTTATAAGTGAACTTGAAAATTTCTTTATGGGTCCACTACCAAAAATGTTCTTTGACCAATGTTTCATTAAGTTGCGACTGTTCAACAAAAATTGAGTTTTCTTTGCTACGTGATAATATGAACTCGAAAATATAAATCCATAACTAGATGACATTCTACCTTATTTCTGATATCTGTTATTTAATATCTATCAGTTGGAAACTCAACAGCTTTTTTGATATATTTAAATCGTTTTTATTAAGTTTACCTAATTTAGTATAAAAAAAATTCTTACAAATTATAGCATGTTAAAGTTAATTTTAATAGATGATGATTGCAACAAGTTATCAAATAAATTTGAACTAATCGTATGAAGTAAACCGAACACTTTAGCCTAAGTTATGTGCTTTACCCGATGTAAGAAAAACCACACCGTTTCCTTTATACTTAAAGCTTTCATTATGTGCAATATAACGAGACTGATTGAAAAATTCTTATTAGCAGCGAAAACATGAAATCCGTAATGGGTGGCCCAGACGTTCTCAGTCGATTCATATAATAAATTTTTCTATGTTAAAACATGGACTTGAAAATTTATCCATGTCATAGGAAGATGCAGTAAAACACGCTCTACAAAACGGTGTATGATCGATTCCCTCTAACATATACAATAAGAAAGTTATAAGCTTAGAAATATGCATGAGAAAAACTAAAAATTTACCGGAAATGTTTTAGAACATACAACCAAAATACTGAACTAATCTCAGATTATACATTTAGCTCATAGTGCATTCGTTCTAAAATCTTTATAGAATTAATTTTAGGGATCAGATCATGTCTCAAATTAATAATGTAATAAGTGTAATGCAAATACTCAATGAAATAAATGTGTAAGCCGAGTTTAGGTCAATATTTTGGTTGTATGTTCTGAAATATTTTCGGTAAATTTTTAGTTTTTCTCATACATATTTCTAAGCTTATAACTTTCTTATTGTATATGTTAGAGGGGATTGATCATACACCGTTTTGTGGAGCATGTTTTACTGCATCTTTCTATGACAGAGAAAAATTTTCGAGTCCATGTTTTAACATAGAAAAATTTATTATACGAATCGAGTCAGAACATCTAGCCCACTCCTTATCATGACATTATATTAGTTATTAGGAACTTTGCCTACTGATAGTTGTATCTTTAACCTTTAGATAAGTGCCGATACTACGATAATTAAGTCGGCTGACTGCACGAAGTGCAAAGCCGACTTATTGTTTTTCAGTCGCTTGGTCGTCATGGTAAATTCTTTAAGTCGGCTGACTGCACGAAGTGCAAAGCCGACTTATTGTTTTTCAGTCGCTTGGTCGCCATGGTAAATTCTTCTTCTTCTTCTTTTTCTTCTACGCGATGAGTCACGATTTAAGTCAGCCATCCGATCTCGGGCTCACAACACTTTTTCAAGGTAAGAAAAAGGTTGTCGAAATCGTGACAATGTGGTGAGTGCACATCTGAAAGCCGTTTTTCAAAATTTGTCTCCATACGGGAACTATGAAGATTCGAAAACACAATACTAAACTTCCTTATATGGTCATAGATAGAATAATTGACAGCTGTTGTTTTCCATATATGGTCATAAATGATTCAAAGTTTGGTACAGCTAAAGCAACTGTCTGTATTATAAGATAATGAATGTGATTGATGTTATTTATTGTCTTATCACAATAAAGTGTTTAATACGAACTCGTATATACATTAAAAAAACATTGCATGATATTTGTCTATTGATTAGTTATGTGAATATAGAAAATATCGAGTGCAGCTATTTCTATTGATATCATAAGGAGATATGGACGTGTACTAGTGTCTGCAGTCAGCCGACTTATCTACCCGGACTTGTTCCGGGTGGAGCTCTAGTCTTCTTCTTCTTCTTCTTCTTTTTCTTCTACGCGATGAGTCACGATTTAAGTCAGCCATCCGATCTCGGGCTCACAACACTTTTTCAAGGTGAGAAAAAGGTTGTCGAAATCGTGACAATGTGGTGAGTGCACATCTGAAAACCGTTTTTCAAAATTTGTCTCCATACGGGAACTATGAAGATTCGAAAAAACAATACTAAACGTCCTTATATGGTCATAGATAGAATAATTAACAGCTGTTGTTTTCTATATATGGTCATAAATGACTCAAAGTTTGGTACGGCTAAAGCAACTGTCTGTATTATAAAATAATGAATGTGATTGATGTTATTTATTGTCTTATCACAATAAAGTGTTTAATACGAACTCGTATATGCATTAAAAAAACATTGCATGATATTTATCTATTGATTAGTTATGTGAATATAGAAAATATCGAGTGCAGCTATTTCTATTGATATCATAAGGAGATATGGAC